>OZ018318.1:119961660-120163020 GCA_963969495.1 Ceratothoa steindachneri | reverse complement strand
AGGAGATACAGAGAGAATGAAAGACAGACATACAGATAGAGATACATATAAACATAAAGAGAGAGAAAGACAAAAAGAAAGAAAAACACAGAAAGAAAGACAGACAGACATCTAGAGAGAACAGACAGAAAGAGAGAAAGACAGACAAAGTGAGGGACAGACATACATAAAGAGAGAGAGAGAGACAGACAGACATAAAGAGCAGACGGACAGAAAAAGACAGACATACAGAAAGAAAGAGTTGAACGGACCGACAAACAGACTGACAGAGACAGAGAAACTCAGGCAGATACAAATTCCACAGGCATTTAGACAGAGACACTGAAAGAGATTGAGGGAGGTATTGAGAGAGAAATTGAGAGATTGAGAAAGAAGTTTAGACAGACAGAGAGAGAGAGAGAGGGAGGGGATGGGGAGAAGGAAAAATAAGAGGAAGGATTACGCCGGAAAGGGAAATTACCTAAGGGCTGGCTCGGTCGGTCTCAGCGCCATCTATGTTGTGTTCGAAGGATGTGATTTTGTACAGTAGCGATTGCAAAGTCCACTCGAGGAAACCGTGTTTTGTGTTCCGTTTTGTCCTCTCGCAGGCATTTGGCCACAATGCCATATCAAAAATGGAAATAATTTAGCGTCCTCTTTCGCCCTTCGTTGAGACTATTCATGTGTTGGGATGAGGGAAGAGCACACGAAAGCAGGACAAGAAATAAATAGGAAGTAAAGAAACAGTACTAGTGAAAGGATAAAAACGATGTTGTAGCAAACACTATCGCCTCTGAATGCTATAGCTGTTAGGATTTACAGAGCACAGGTATTGGATACCTTCATGTCACTTTTATTGAGCACACCGTATACCAAACTCAGTACAATAGTACCACGACCCCAACGAAACTTCCAATCACTGTGGGAAGAGAAGAGCCTCGGCCCTGGTGCCCACGGGTTTGCCTGTGGTTGGCATTCTGATCTTTATGTGAATTAGATTCTGACCGTCCATTTTCTTCATGTGCTTTTCTTACGCTCCTAGTAAAGATGCTCTGGAGTTCTTCGCTGATTAGATTCAAACGAAAATAAAAACAATGCGTGTTGGGCGTCCAATACTCGCACTACGACACAAACAATACTGCGCTCAATACTCGCAGCCTGAAACAAACAATACTACGCCCAATATTCGCAGCCTAACACATACAATACTGCACTCAATACTCACAGCCTAACTCAAACATTACTGCACCCAATAGTCACAGCCTAACACAAACAATACTGCACCCAACACTCACAATCTGACACAAACAATACTTCCCAACACTCAAAGCCTGGGACAAACAATATTGCACCAAATACTCAAAGCCCGACACAAAAAATACTGCACCAAATATTTACACCCTGACACAAACAATACTGCACTCAATAAACAAAGTCTGACACAAACAATACTGCACTAATACTCACACCCTGACACAAACAATACTGCACTCAATACTCACAGCCTGACAAACAATACTGCACCCAACACTCAATGCCTGACACAAACAATAATACACACAATATTCACACCCTAACACAAACAATACTGCCCGAATACTCAAATCCTGTTACAAACAATACTACACCAAATATTCACACCCTGACACAAATAATATTGCCCTAATACTCAAAGCCTGACACAAACAATACTTCGCCTTAAACTCAAAGCCTGACACACACAATACTGCAGCCAATATTTACGCCCTCATATAAACAATACTGCACCAAATACACAAAAAATACTGCACCCAATACTCCCACCCTGATACAAACAATACTTTACTCAATACCCAAAGCCTTACACAAACTATACTGCACAAAATATTCACAACCTGACACAAACAATACTGCACCCTATATTCACAGTGTAACACCAAAAATTCTTCACCCAATGTTCAAAGCCTTACACAAGCAATACTGCACCCAAATGATGATACCCTGACAAAAGCAATATTGCACCCAAATTTTCAAAGCCTGACGCAAACAATACTGCACCCAATAATCAAAGCCTGGCACAAACAATACTGCACCCAATAGTCACTGCCTGACACAAACAATACTGCACCCAATACTCAAAGTCTGACACAAACAATACTGCACCCAACACTCACAGTCTGACACAAACAATACTGCCCAACATCAAAGCCTGACACAAACAATACGCAAAGCCTAAAACAAACAATACTATACCCAATACTCAAAGCCTGACACAAAAATACTGCAGCTAATATTTACACCTTGACAGAAACAATATTCACCAAATACACACAGCCTGAAACAAACAATACTGCACCTAATGCTCACAGACTGATACAAACAATCCTGCACCCAATACTAACATCCTGAAATTATCAATACTGCACCCACTATTCGAGGCCTGACACAAACAACATTTCAAACCATACTGCACCAAATATTCAAGACCTGACACAAACAATATCACACCAAAATACTCAAAGCCTCGCTCAAACAATACTTGCAGCCTAACACAAGTATTATTGCACCCAATACTCACATCCTTCCATAAGCAATACTGCACGCAATACTCACAGCCTGACACAAGCAATACTGCACTAATACTCACAGCCTGACACAAACAACACTGCACGCGATACTCACAGCCTGACACAAACAATACTGCACCCACTATTTACACCCTGGCACAAACAATCATGCCCCCAATACTCAAAGCCTGACATAAACAATACTGTACCCATTACTCAAAGCCTGGCACAAGCAATACTGCACCCGATACTCAAAGCCCGAAACAAACAATACTGCACCCAATACTCAAAGTCTGAAACTAAAAATACTGAAACCAATATTTAGACCTTGACAGAAACAATATGCACCAAATACACAAAACCTGACACAAACAATGCTACACCCACTACTCACACCCTGGTACAAAAAAATCCTGCACCTAATACTCACACCCTGACACAAACAATACTGCACCTAATAGTCACTACCTGAAACAAACAATACTTCACCAATACCCACAGTCTGACACAAACCATACTGCACCTAACACTAACATTCTGACACAAACAATACTGCCTAACACTGAAAGCCTGACACAAACAATACTATACCCAATACTCAAAGCTTGACACAAAAAATACTACAGCTAATATTTACACCTTGACAGAAACAATATGCACCAAATACACAAAGCCTGACACAAACAATACTGCACCTAATACTCACACCCTGATACCAACAATCCTGCACCCAATACTAACATCCTGAAATAAACATTACTGCACCACTATTCAACGCCTGACACAAACAATAATTTAAACCATACTGCACCAAATATTCACAACCTGACACAAATAATATTGTACCCAAATACTCAAAGCCTCACACAAAACAATACTCGCATCCTAACACAAACACTACTGCACCCAATACTCACAGCCTGACACAAGCAATACTGCACCCAATACTCATAGTCTGACACAAAAAATACTGCACCCAATATTCACAGTCTGACACAAACAATACTGCACAAAATACACAAAGCCTGACACAAACAATACTGCACCCAATATTCACACGTGCCACAAACCATCATCGACCCAATAGTCAAAACCTGAGACAAACAATACTGCACACAATATTCACAGTTTGACACAAACAATTCTTCACCCAATATTCAAAGCCTTACAAAAGTAATACTGCACCGAAATGCTCAAAGCCTGACACAGTCAACATTGCACCTAAATACTCTAAGCCTCACACAAACAATACTCGCAGCCTAACACAAACACTACTGCACCCAATATTACAATCTGACACAAATAATATTGCATCCAATACTCTCAGTCTGACACAAACAATACTGCACCCGATATTCACACTCTGATACAAACAATACTACACCCAACACTCAAAGCCTGACACAAACAATATTGTACCAAATACTCAAAGCCCGACACAAAAATATTGCACTCAATATTTACACCCTGACATAAACAATACTGCACTCAATAGACAAAGCCTGACACAAACAATACTCCTCCAATACTCACACCCTGACACAAACAATACTGCACCCAATACTCACAGGCTGACAAACAGTACTGCACCCAACACTCAATGAATGACACAAACAATACTACTCCCAATATTCACACGCTGATACAAACAATCCTGCACCCAATACTCACAGCCTGACAAACAATACAGCACCTAACACTCAATGCCCGACACAAACAATACTACACCCAATATTCACACCCTGACACAAACAATACTGCTCCAATACTCAAAGCCTGATACAAACAATACTGCACCCAATACTCACGTCCTTACACAAACAATCCTGCACCCAATACTCACAGGCTGACAAACAGTACTGCACCCAACACTCAATGACTGACACAAACAATACTACTCCCAATATTCACACGCTGATACAAACAATCCTGCACCCAATACTCACAGCCTGACATAAACAATACTTCACCTAACACTCAAAGCCTGACACAAACAATACTTCACCAAATACTAACATGCAGACATAAACAATACTGAACCCAATATTCAAAGCCTGACGCAAACAATACTTTACTCAATACTCAAAGCCTTACACAAACCATACTGCACCAAATATTCACAACCTGACTCAAATAATATTGTACCCAAATACTTAAAGCCTCACACAAAACAATACTCTCATCCTAACACAAACACTCCTCACCCAATACTCACAGCCTGACACAAGCAATACTGCACCCAATATTCACAGTCTGACACAAACAATACTGCACAAAATACACAAAGCCTGACACGAACAATACTGCACCTAAAATTTACACATGCCACAAACAATAGTCCACGCAATAATCAAAGCCTGACACAAACAATACTGCACCCAATATTCACAGTTTGACACAAACAATTCTTCACCTAATTTCCAAAGCCTTACAAAAGTAATACTGCACCCAAATGCTCAAAGCTGACACAATCAATATTGCACCCGAATACTCAAAGCCTCACACAAACAATACTCGCATCCTAACACAAACACTACTGCACCCAATATTACAATCTGACACAAATAATACTACACCCAACACTCAAAGCCTGACACAAACAATATTGCACCAAATACTCAAAGCCCGACACAAAAATACAGCACCCAATATTTACACCCTGACACAAACAATACTGCACTCAATACACAAAGCCTGACACAAGAAATACTGCACCAATACTCACACCCTGACACAAGCAATACTGCACTCAATACTCACAGCCTGACAAACAATACTACACCCAATATTCACACCCTGACACAAATAATACTGCTCCAATACTCAAAGCCTGACACAAACAATACGGCCGCCAATATTCACACCCTGACAGAAACAATATTGCCCTGATACTCAAAACCTGACACAAACAATACTTCACCCAATATTCAAAGCCAGACACAAACAATACTGAAGCTAATATTTACACCCTGACATAAACAATACTGAACCAAATACACAAACAATACTGCACCCAATACTCTCACCCTGACACAAACAATACTTTACTCAATACCCAAAGTCTTACACAAACCATACTGCACCAAATATTCACAACTTGACACAAACAATACTGCACTCTATATTCACAGTTTGACACAAACAATTCCTCACCCAATATTCAAAGCCTTACACAAGCAATACTGCACCCAAATGCTGATAACCTGACACCAGCGATATTGCACTCAAATACTCAAAGCCTGACACAAACAATACTCAAAGCCTGACGCAAACAATACTGCATCTAATAATCAAAGCCTGACACAAACAATATTGTACCCAATGCTAAAAGCCTGATACAAACAATACTGCACTCAATACTCACAGCCTGACATAAACCATACTACACCCAATACTCGCAGCCTTACACAAACAATACTGCACCTAATACTTGGTTTAACTTCTAAAATACCAAACGAATTGTAAAAATTTAATTCAGGCGGCATTTGTTTTTGATATTAATGCAGGTGCAATTGTTTCTTGCCCAACTCTCAAGGGGATTTCTCGTGAAGCATCGCAATCTTTCTGCAGTTGTTGTCTGCACACCCCACTAACATCTACAGTTTGCCCTCCCGCCCTTACCTGAAGGAGGATATACAACTGTATATCTTCCTCATATTTTCTCTTCCTCCAACTTCACCCTTCTTTTCTTTACAAATCTCTCCTTACAAACGTTCTGCGTGATGCACCCTCGTTGTTATTGCGCTTTAAATTCAAGAGGGAAAACATAATCTTGATCTACTATTATTAAATTCCCGAAGTAGTCTTTGTTCCTCGAATCACGTAAATTGACCAACTAGCACCTCGCATTAGGAGTATAAGGGCTCGATTGCGAAAGAATTTGAAATGTTTGGAGTCGCTTGAAGGAAAAAGGAGACAAACCTGTCTATGTGACCTATTAACCTCGTAATAAATGACACGCTCCTTATAACGATCGAGTCTTCACAAGGAGAGAGTTGAATGAGCTTTGGGGATAAAGTGGGCAACATCCACCGAGAGTATAAACGATCGGCGAAAAGAGAGAAGGATCGTATATAATATAAAAGAAGGAAGCGTAAAAGTAAAAATGATGTATGCGAATAAAAAAAAATGATACCCACCGACATGCCAAAACTCTCGAATTTGGAGCGCTCCATTTTAGAATTGACCGTGAAAGGTGTCAAAACGAGTCAGAAGAATGGCTTGGGGAATCCGTAGGAGAAATTACCGACCCCTTAACCCCTATCTGATTTTGTTGGACCCTATCCCACCGTGATTGGGTGCATATAATGAGTTCTTGAGATTATTAGATGAATTCTTCATGGAAGCTTCGAATAAGGTTCGTATATATGTGGGGCATTCTTAAGATTCGCTTCTTTACCTACTCTTTTTCCTACCTCTATCCTCTACCTTATTTGCTCTGTCTCTTCTTGCATGGCCATATGCCTTCGGTACATTTACATTTTCCACTAACTAGCCCCAATCCTTATTTTTCTGAACCTCATTTCAGAAATTTGCTGGTGTAGATGTTCTCGTTGGTTTCACATTTTCATCCAATCACACATGGTTAACACTAGTTCGCCCTTTTACAGATAACTCGTTTCCTGATTCTGAGACAACCATGGAGACTAAACCATCAAAGAGACGCTTAACATAGCATAACATGATTTCACGGATGACAAAAGCCACAAGGGCCTATCAAAGGTTATCCGCATCTGTCAAGACCAACCCACAAAATTCATCCATAGGATTGTGTCAGATCATGCATCTATAATATACAATTCGAACCATCCACAGGAATATGTCAAAGCATCATCATCAAGACTCGTCAAAATTCAAATCAATCATAATATACAATAACAAAAAAATGCATCCACAGGAATGAGTCTAGAGTACCCCCCGCCCAAAGTTAACTCTCCCTCCACATATAATCATCTAATATGCGTTTAAAAACATTCAGGTTTGGACTGTCTACTGTCTCAGGTGTCAAACTATTCCATTAATCTACCACTCTATTGGTGAAAAAATATTTTCTAACATCTAACCTGCACCTCTGTTTTTTAATGGATAAAATCCAACTTATCCATCCCAGAACAGATTTTAAAAAGCTCGATCATATCTCCCCTTACACATCTTCTCTTAAATGAGAACATATTTAGTACCCTCAGTCTATCTTCATATTCAAGGTGCTTCAGGGAAGTTATTATCTTTGTTGCCCTCCTTTGTACTGACTCCAGCAGGTTGATGCCATGTCTAAAATGTGGTGACCATGCTTGTATACAGTAGCAAATGTAGGAGTTCCGGCGAACGCCTATA
The DNA here is from genome assembly GCA_963969495.1 of Ceratothoa steindachneri. Taxonomy (NCBI): domain Eukaryota; kingdom Metazoa; phylum Arthropoda; class Malacostraca; order Isopoda; family Cymothoidae; genus Ceratothoa; species Ceratothoa steindachneri. The sequence goes on along the minus strand of OZ018318.1, from coordinate 120,155,161 downwards.
AATTCTCCGTCACAAAATTAATCGTGGAAGTATTCGGTCAGAATCCGCCCAAGGAAGAGTCCTGAAGACGTACTCATCCCCTTGGAGAAGACCCCATGTCGTAGTGGTGAGCTGTCTCTACGTTGCTGCTGAGTGAGCCAAGCCCGGAAAATACAGAAGGTAATTCGGCGGCCTCTTTTAAGACGTCTGTGGAATCATCCACTGACGGGGCATATCTTCGAGCGATAGAACACGGTGCCATACCGGCCCGCAGCTAGGATCTTATTTTGGAACGACAGCGTCAAGATCGAAGGACCCGTCCAGAAGAAGCGCACAGTTTTCCCATTCGAGCTTCTACAGAAGGATCTTCCTCTTTTGAGCGTCTACTTGGAGAATCTTCCGCGAGCATCTACTTGTGGTAACCTCCCAAAATAGTAAGATATTTAAACCTTTCATTTCCTCGTCGAGGCGGTGCGACGCCCTCCAACTAAGACTCGTCAAGTAGTCTCCTCCCGAGTCATCTCGGATAACTAAAGTGAATTATTGTGCCCCTAAGGATAGGATTCCATTCGTAGTTTCTTCCTAAACCCTATCGGGTTAGTACTCGGAGTATCGAGCCCTAGTGGCATGAGTAATTATTGGTAATTATTGATAACTTTCCCATTGTTGAATTAATTAATAACTAGAGAGTGTAGTTATTTGTATTATATGTTTTGTTGTGTAATTATATATTATTTTTGTAATTTCTTTTTAAGTCCTCCAATCATCAAAGCCTAATTAAATAAGACCAATTCCGACCAACCATATTTAAATGATTCGAATAACTAACCCCCGCGCACTCAACGAAATTCAATTCCAATTATTATTTTGGGCTGTCGTAGTCCTTCCCCGAACAAACGAAGGAATCGAGAAATAGGCGATAACTGCCTAATTCTACGACAATGTCCCATCAGAATTTTCACTAGACGTTGTGACATATAGAGCCCATTACTTTGAGAGAAAATAAAAAAAAGGAAGAGGAGAGGGAGCGATAGTACAGAGAGAAGCTAGTAGGAGAATAGACAGGCGACCTAGGTGGTTATGACCCTACATCTAAACACGGTGCTAATACCACGGTGTGTATCGCCCACCCTCGTATGTATGTAGAGCCCGTTGTGAAAGACAGTGTTAAAAGTGTTAGTGAAGATTGGAAGGAAGTTGGAGAGTTGCAAGATGCTTGGAGGTCAAGCTAATCTCTGGCCATTGTTAAGTAGTTAAAAGTTGGAATTATAGTCAAAGAGTAAGTACCTGAGATTCAGGTTGATGTGCATTCCGTTAATGTTTTCTAGTATTTAATGTAGGTGTTCAAACCTTTGTTAGTTGTAAGTCTGTTTCTGGTAAGCATTTGTTTGTTTTACTTGCATGTTTTTGTTGTTATCTAGTTGATTTCTTTCTAATGTATATGTTCTCTGTTCTCTTTAGATTCCTTGATCGGTCTTTTCTTTTATTTAGAAGGTATTATTATCCTTCTTTCTCCTGTGTCGTAGTTCGGATCTCTAATCGGTTGTCGTATTCGTGGCTTAGTCCTTGCAATGTTTTTCCGTTTTCGAGTTGTTGATTATTCATTTTATGTGAATATACTTTCTACCTCTTCTTCATCTCTTATCCTCATGCTGCTTGGGAACAGTCGATGAATTCTCCATCCTGCTCTTAGTAGTATTTGATTGGCAAGTTATTCTCCAATCTCTTCGCGTGTCTTTTCAATGATCGCTTTCGCCCTTTTCATTATAATCTTGTTAAGGGGTTTGGTATCGGCTATCCTGTGTAGGTTTTCTAGTTTTCTTCTCTCTATCCTTCTCGTGTTAGTTAGGGGCATTGCCTTGTTTTGTACTCTGTGCAATTTGAGAAGATTACTCCTCGACAATGTACACATCGCAATTGGTTTATTGAATTATAAATCTTCTTTTTGTTTCGTTGGTTAAGCGTTATTAATTTATATAGAAGTTTTAGTCCTATTTTGCCGTTATCTATTCTGTCGGTTACGTGTTTCCTGTAATCGGTTTTAGTTATCGTTAGCCCCAATACTTTAAATCCATTACTGTATGTATATATTTCATTATCTATGTTTCTTTCCGCTCTCTTTCTTCTAAATACTGGTACAATTTTGAATTTTTCGCGGTTTGTAATGATCTTCCATCTTCGTTCGTACTCGTTTATCCTCCGTATCTCTTCTCCCGTTGTACTTAATTGGAACTGAGCGTGCCTGTATGGTGCCCCATAACTTGCGTTATGTCATCCACAAAATGTATATTTATACATCGGGAGGGGGAAGCGGGGTCTGCTGTGTAGACAGCGTATAATAGCAGACTCAGGCAACCACCCTGGGGAACCCCGGCTTCCAGCTTAAAGGGCTCCCTTTGGTGAGTGCCCGTGTCTATATACGCGTATTTATCTATTATATAGTTGTACAATAATCTTTCAAGTTTATTGTTTATTCCAAGTAGAAGTATATTGTATTGTATGCCCGGTTGCCAAACTTTATTAAAGGCTTTCGACACGTCTCTACAGACAATGTCCACGTTCAAATTTTCTCCTTTCACCTTTGCTAGTTTGGCACTAATTGTAAAGGTTGTTATCCTCTAGATGCTGTTCGATTATGTGCTTTAATATCTTCTCGTATACTTTACTGATGAAATCTAGTAGCGAAATGGGTCAGTAATTTTCCACCGACATGCAGATTTTCCTGGTTTTGGTATGAAAATCATTTTCGCTACTTTCAGGTCTATAGGGAAGTAGCCCGTATTTAGGCACGCATTAAAGACCTTCTAGAATGTTATCCGTTGCTTGAACTTTCAAACCGGGTGGGACAATATAACCAGTTTTTAATGACTGATGGGACAAATAGAGCCCAGGCTATGTTATATGTATTAAAAATAATTTAGTTTATACATGAAATTTAGTCTTTTGTTTTCCATATCTTCATAAGTATAGGATTAATTAATTTGGTGGAAACCAATAAAAAAATAGCAAAACCTTAAAAACTTGCCAAAAACAAAAGCACATGTCCCTCACACGAGAATAAAAAGGGCTGTATATGACTGTGACTGTATGACAACACGTGACAGAACGTGACTTTACGGCAACACGTGGCAGACAGTGACTGAAATTGTGTGTCTGGCAGGGCTGTAACACTCTTATCTCTCAATATATATATATATATATATATATATATATATATATATATATATATATATATATATATATATATATATATATAATAATTCCTTAAACCAATTGATGATGGCCAGGAAACCCAAAGAACATCATAACATAGGAGTATATGCAATACCATGCAACGATTGCCATAAAGTTTATATAGGATAAACGGGGAGAAATCTAGACAAGAGATTGTACGAACACAAAAGAGATATTAAAGTGGGCAGCGAAAGCAGTGGAATATTTTGCCATGTTAGAGACAAGAATCATACGATCGATTTCAATGGAAGTAAAATAGTATTTAAATCGGCTAACTATGTTAAGAGAAGAATCGTAGAATCGAGCTTGATATCGTCAGTTCCTAATTTAAATCTATCTGAGGGTCAATTTTCTTTTAATCCTGTAATAAGAAAGCAAATAAACAAAATAGTAAAATGTCAGCCCTTCAATATGTTTAGGCCTACCCCCCCCCCCCCAGATTAGCCACAAGTAGGGGATTGGGGGGAAAAGAGGGGATCTTGTGTTATGCTTATATGCACTTCTCTTATATTTTCTACCCAGTGTCAGTTGAAAAAGGGTGTGAGATACACCGAAACTGTTCTGAATTAAATTGTCTTCGGAGAATGTGGTTTAATTCCTCATCTTTTCTTGCGATATTGCATTAATTTTCATCATATATATATATATATATATATATATATATATATATATATATATATATATATATATATATATATATATATATATATAATGTAAACACTCTTATCTCTCAATGTATCTATATACATTGAGAGATAAGAGTGTTTCAGTCTTTTATATATTACAACCCTGCCAGACAGAATTTCAGTCACTGTCTGCCACGTGTTGTCGTACAGTCACAGTCATACAGCCATTTTTATTCTCGTGTGAGTGACATGCGATTTTGTTTTTGGAAAGTTTTTATGGTTTTGCCATTGTTATTTTTAATTGTTTTCACAAAATTTATTAATTATATACTTATGAAGATTTGGGGAACAAAACACTAAATTTCATGTATAAAATAAGTTATTTTTAATACATATAGCATAGCCTGGGCTCTATTTGCCCCCTCAGTCATTAAAAACGGGATATAATGTCCCACCCGGTTTGAAAGTTCATGCTATTAAATATTTTCCCTTTCTTACAGAGATGGCAAAACGATTATCCAAACCGACATCGCAGAACAGAAAATTGCAGACTCTAGTTCAGATGATGAATGTTATAGTTCAACTGAGACCTCGTCATTCTCGGATGATTTAGATTGTGACGAAACATTTGATTATGAAAATCACAATAGTGCTGACTCTTCTTCAGGTACCGAAGATGAAGCGAGCACGGATGTACAAAATGATGAACGTAGAGATGAAGAAAACTATTCAAAAGTAAGTCCTAATTTTTCTCCAAGATTTAATATTCCTACCGAAAAGGACGGCATCGTACTTGCAAATATCGACCGCTTTTCATCATGTTTTAGATTTTTTTTTTATGAAATTGTTTCCCAGAAGCGTTTTTATTTTTATCACACAATGCACAAATGAGAGATTAGAAAAGTTTGAATTGAAGAAAGGCATGGTGATTTCTAAAACTAATATTGGTGAAACTTTGATTGCTTTAGGATGTTCTCTTATAATGTGCTACAATAAAGTTCCAAACCTTTCATCTTACTGGTCGCAACATCAGTCCCTTGTAAACACTGCAATAAAAAAGTGCAATATCAAGAGATAGGGCAAAGCTGATTCTGCCAAAGTTGTATTTTAACCATCCTGAAAAGCCTCATGATGCATCAAAAAATATTACATTGATGAAATTGTAAAATGCATGAAAACTACATTCCTAACATGTCGATCAGACAGTTCACGGCAAAGTATTGAAGAGGCAATGATTTTATTCAAAGGTAGATCAACGTTAAAACAATACTAACTAATGAAGCCAGTAAAACGTGGAGTGAAGGATTAGTATAGGTGTGATGCTCTCACTGGCTATATATATGATTTTAATATTTATTCAGGAAAATCAACTGAAATTACTGTTGGAACTTTGAAGGAAAGAGTTGTTACAAAGTTGGCTAATACTCTAAGATCATATGATATTGCACTCTGCTTTGACAGATTCTTTTCGCGTGTAGTTTATTTGACACACTTTCCAATCTGGTTGTTGGGACATTCTTTCTTTCTCAAAAAAACATGCCTAAAATGAATGAACGATTGGAGTAAGGATCAACAGTGCTTTGATGCAATGATACAGGAACAATCGCTACCAAATGGAAAAACACAAAATATGTTCATGTTATGAGCAATTGCCACACTGACTCATTCTCAACTACTCTGAGGAAAGGAAAAGACGGAAAGAAGAATAATGTTGCATATCCAGATCTTACCTTTTTTTATAATAAATATATGATTGGTGTAGACAGAGCAGACAGAATGGCAACTCAGTATGATTATGATAGGAAATCATGCAAATGGTCGAATAAAGTCTTTTATAGACTATTGATGACCGCTATAACGAATACATGTGTCCTAATCAACGATTTACACCACAAGAAAGTTCTATTTTTGAATGTTCTCATTGAGGTAGCAGAACCGCTAATTGCAAAAGGAAGAAGTGAAAGTTTCAAAAAAGAAAAAGGAGCATAGGACGTCCATCAAAGAGAAGCAAATGTATGATGAATGTTGGTGATCATCTGCAAATAGAAGGAAGCAGTCGAAGAAGATGATCCCGATGTTCAGGGAGAAATGTAGAAAAAAAAACTAAAACTATATGTCAGGCTTCTATGGTTCCTCTATGCAGGACATATTTAGAATGTTCACAATCCAAAATTTACAATTTAATATAATTTTCAGAAAATTTTTATTATCATTTTCCAGGATTAATTTTTCAATGGTTATTAATTTGCAGACTTTTTTTCTGAATAAAAATTTGCAATATAATTGTTGGATATTTTCACCCAGAAACTAACAGTTTAGAATTAAAAATATGGCATGCTTTTCAGGGATTAGAGTATAGGTAATAAAAGGTTCACTGACATATATAACCCATGCAAAATGACTGATGGGACATATTCGTCCCATTAAAAATTGTTATTATTTTATTGGAATAAAGATGACATGAAAAATTATATGAAAAAATACATAGTAACAAATCAGAAAATTTAAAAAATATTGTTTTTGAGTAAATATGGAAAAGTCGTCTTGAAGGGGTTGAAGTTACCCTGAACTTCTTTGACAAGAGACGCCAATTTAGTATCATCAGCAAAAATTTACAGTTTGCATTTTACAGCCTCCCCAAGATCATTTATATAAACTATGAATAATAAAGAGCCTAGAACTGATCTCTGAGGCACGCCACTGCTAACATCCCTCCGCTTTGACCTCACCCCATTCAGTACAACTCTCTGTTTCCTGTCTTTTAGCCATTCAGCTATCCAATTCAAAACTTTACCACATATCCCATCTATTTTTAATTTGTGAACTAGTCCCCTATGTGGAACCTTAGCCATAAAATCCAGTAAATTTGTTAAACACGATCTACCCCTTCAAAACCCTTGCTGAGCATCATTTATTAACCTACCACTCTCTAGATCAGAGGCGGGCAACCTTTTCAGAGTGATGGCCAGATGAGACTTCTGGGAGCAGGCGCGGGCCAGAGTGACAAACGAAATCCCCAAAGTGACTATATATATATATATATATATATATATATATATATATATATATATATATATATATACTAGTATACATTACACAAGAATTTCCTTGAAAAACATACAAATCAGTGAGACGGCTGGTGCTGCTTGCCATGAAGAAGTGTTTTAATGTCCGGCTCGAGGATGAGGTAGACAACAGAAGAATGTCATTGAGGGGGTGGTCCAAGAGTTGGGAGCGAAGGTGAGACTTCATGTACTTCATTTTGTAGAAGAGCTGTTCGCAACAGTAGGTGCTGCCAAACATGGCGACGATGCGTTGAACATGCGCAATGTATTTTATAAAATTGCTGGAAGGAAGGACGAAGTCGCGGAAGAAGGACAGCTGAGAAAAGGTGCAGAACTTCGCCTTCAGCTCGTCTACAACTTTGGTCTCTATGAAATTTTTCGTATCTATAAGGGAAACGCATTTCTGTCTCATTTTGTACTCATTTTGACTACCAGGCGTAAGACTCATTCCCCTCTCCATCTACGAGTCTACTGAGACAGATGCTGTTTGGCAGAATTTTTTTTTTGGGGGGAAGAGCAGGGATTTCGCGGGGCGGATTGCAATATTAATGCCGAGCAAGGTCGTGGGCCAGACGCTAACCCTTCGCGGGCCGGAGGTTGCCCTTCCCTGGTCTAGATAGTCAGAAATTCCCTACTTAATTATCTTTTCAAGAATTTTAAAAACTATAGAAGTTAAGCTTCCCGGTCTAAAGTTATTCGGGTTGCCTTTATTTCCCTTTTTAAAAATTGGCACTACATTCGCTAATTTCCAATCATTAGTGTAGGAGAATAGCATAATGCTCCCAAGTTTTGCCCACCTCCCTTCCGGGCGGACCGCTTATCAACCCTTCCCCTTCCGGCCCAATATCTGGTGGTCTTCAGCCGGAAGAAACCTCCGGCCATTTCAGCTAACCACTGAGTTCCGTCCCAGACTGTTTATCGATAAATGGGAGCCCATCTTCGTTTCCGATAGTTGCTGGAAGTTTATAAAGGACGAAATGGAGTAGCTTGACATCTAATCTACTTCCGGCGCCCTGAAAACCTCTCCCGAGTTTCGTGTATAAAAGACGAATTCTTTTAACCCTCAGTAGTAGAGCTTGCACAGCGTCTGGCGGGGCAGGAATTACCATATATTGATGTAGTGGTAATTCGTCGAAGCATTAAGTCTTCAGAGAGGAGATCGGTCCCAGTTAGGGAGGCTCCTTACCCCGTTGGTCTGCAAGGCAGTGCGGACCCAAGCTCGTACTCACGTGTAAGAGCCGAAGCTACAAACAGCCAATCTCTGGTTCCCTAAGCGAAAAAAATACATCTCAGCTTTTCTCCGTGACCCTAGGCGTCGATAGGTCACTTCGCCCCTTCCCCCTCACAGAGGCACCCAAGATTCCTCGGAGTTTACGAGCCTGGGGCCCTCTGTAACAAGAAGCTCCCGTCACCGCCTTCTTCCAGCAAGAATCGTGACGGAATTGTGGGATCAGGTCGGCGGTCCCTGGAGAACCTACCTCATCGTCTCCACCCCTTATCTCACCAACTTCACTCACCAGCGCCACCCGAACATCAGGTTCCAAGGTAACCCTTCCCTTTCACATTCCCCGACTTCACCGCGAAGCTTACCAGCATTACAAGTGTATATGGATTTGTATGGAGAATAGTAATTTCTAAGCCAAGTGTGATATCCGAGATTCACTTATTAATTGATATCTCAAAGCACATTATATATATATATATATATATATATATATATATATATATATATATATATATATTTTCTTGTTTAGTGTTCATTAAACTTTATTTTCATATTGTTGTGTATCCAACTTCCTTTAGGTCGCTTGCTGGCAAAATTCATTCCAATCCCTGAAAAAGCCAAACTCTCAGCACTCTGAGTCAATAAACCCATTCAGGACACGGGCCGAACGAAGTATAAGGAGTAGTACGATGACTCCTCCACATTCGGGATAATAGGATATATATATATATATATATATATATATATATATATATATATATATATATATATATGTATATAAGAGTCGGGGGAAACTCCAACCACCCCTCGGGCTATTCCTCGACATTAGGTATTTCTCCAAACTCTAGTGATCTAGTATATATCTTCCTAAGAGATACTGAAATATTATCTACACCTTCTTCGAGTAACCTCGAATGAATGTTATCTGGGCCAGATTGCCTTACTAGTATTTAATTCCAATATAAGCCTTTTAATTATTTCCCTGTTCGCATTAATGATATTCAACACTACTTTCCTTGACCTAGAATCATCATCAATTAATCCATATGGATTCTCTTTTCGTTAAATACTGAAGAAAAATACTCATTAAGAACCTCTACTCTTTCCTCATCAGAGTTTTTCACAACCACTTCATATTTAATATGCCCTATTTTATCACTGTTAGATTTGTTATTAATTCTATAATAGATACAGAATTTTCTTGGATCTTTATTATTTTGAGCTAAAATAATTTCTGCTGCCCTTTTGTTCCTCTCAATAATCTTATTTAGCTCATTTCTGGTCAATCTATAATGATTTAAATTGTCACAAGTACTTTCGCTCTGTAATCTCTGGTATGCCCTTTTCTTCTCAGAAACTTTCCTAGCTATCTCCTGATTCCACCACAACGGCTCCCTACATTTCTTTCTAATAGCCTTCATTGGAATACACTGCTCCTGGATTATGTTTGATATAGTCTTTAAAGTGTCTCACATCCCATAAGTATTCTTTCCACTGAATTTTATATCTCACCTAATCTGATTTAGCAAGTTGAGTAATTTATCATAATTGCCCCTATAAAAAATTGGAGTTTTCTTGGAGTTTGTTGATGTTCTACCTTTCACTATTCACAAGTTAAAACAAACCATCTGATGATCATTATTTCCCAATTCTTCCCCTGAGTCAATTCCTGAACCAAGTGATCATCATTTGAAAGAACCTGATCTAATATATTGGCACCCCTTGTTGGCTTATTAACAAATTGAGTCAAAAAACTATCCTCAAACCATTCGATAAACTTACAACTTGTTCTATCCCTTCCTATCATATTTTTCCAGTCCACAGAATTTAAATTAAAGTCACCCAGAATATCTGTATCTACTTTACATCCTTTACTTATTTCCCTGATTATTAACTCAGCAATACACTCAGACTGTCTGGGTAGACTGTGAAAGGCTCCCAAGTGTATTATCCTATTTTTACTGACCCTAATATCTATCCAAAGTTACTCAACTTCTCCTTACTTCATAGAATTATTTAGATTTTAAGCAATGCTATTTCTGATATAAATAATCAACCCACCACCAGTCCTATTTCTCCCTTGACTAATGTACATATCATAACCCTGTAGTTCAAATTCACTCACAATGTCATTAAATTTAATTTCATTAACCCATGATTCTATTACGCATATTATATCTATATCTTTATCAATAATATAACTAAATAACTCATCCTTCTTATTTCTAAGACTACAACATTCATATAAAGACAACTCAGCCCTCCTATCCCTGAAGCACCTACTTTAGCCTGCATATTTTACACTCTATCTCCTTTGAACTCTCTTTCCTTTCGCTGCCCCTCCCTGTGCTCTTGTATTTCTCTGACCACTATTAGTAACTAGTTTCCCGCCTGCAAAGACCCAACGACACTATCTAACTCCTGCCACACCTCTTCAACCACATGCCGGCTTAGATGGAGTCCATCCAATGCATCCAATGCCTTATTCCCCAAAGGCCATTCCATACGTCTACAAACACTATTCCCCCTCACAAAGTCATTGAGCCAACCACCACAACCACAAGAGAAGCTGGAATTTAGATAAATCTGCACTACTCACCTGCAAACGCCACAAAGAATTCATGTTAGTCATTCATTTATTTTCCTCTTTTTTTTATTCCCTAATGTTTCGAAAAAACAACCACCACTTAAGTAAGCCTTGCAACGACCGGCACTACACTTGTTCACAGCCAGACTCCGTAACGACCTCTGCTTTAAAAGAAACAATAGGGACACTTCTTTGGCCCCTTTCTATATGATGGAAGATGACCTTGGACGAGTTAATGCTTGAATTTGAATACGTGGATGGAGTGGAATTTGCAAATCAAATGTTTTTATTTAAATAGATTTTACTTCTATGTGATATTTAAAAGTGTGATATAAGACAAAATGATAGTAAAAATAGGTCAATGGCAAAGAGAGAGAAGGGGGTGAAGGAATGGGAGTAAGGGGGATGGACTAACATTAAGTTTTAAAAAAATATTTCAAAGTGAAACCTCAAACGAATTGACCTTGACTCGTTTATATTTAAATGAAAGGGAATTTGAAGAGCACGGGAATGCTGTTAATTTTTAATTATTTGTTTCATTCATAACTCTATACCCATGTACAACTTGTTATTCTTTTTTTATTAGTTAATACTACTAATAAATACGACTGATTTTATCGTTTCCTATCGCGAGATTCAGGACCTGGATGCTTCTTGTTGGTTCGCTTGCTCTCTAAAGAACTAAATAAATAGTCGCACTAATGGACCTGACAGACATAAAGAAAACTAACTTTTCTTTAATCGGTTATCAACTTTGTGGTTCGATTATGCGACCAATTAAGAAAGGTTTAATAGCGCGAGTCTTGCCAATAATGGAAAGACGCATAAGGGCTCGATTAAATAGGCCTACAAAGAACATGGCTGAGTGTTTCGTGTAATCAATCTTTCAAAAAACAAATCGTACTAAGAGGAATTAACTTCAAATGAAGTCAGAGCGAAAAAGCATCCTTTGTATGTGGGAATATATTAATTCTTAGCATTAACAGCCTGATGAGAGACTCTGACACTCCCTTATCCGTGACTTGGTGGGATCGTTGTCAATGATAGCCTAGATCTTCGCCACAAACTCCGCGGTTTTTTTCGTATCAGGACGCTGAGAGTGAGTCTTCCTAGTCACTTTAGCATCGTAATCACAGCCTCACTCAACCATTTTTTCCTGATCTTTTGTATTGTTCTCACTTTGACACTGAAGCACTCGGAGATCTTCGCATTGACGCTCCCAGCTTGAATGTGAAGCAGCACAGCTTGCTTTTTTTCAAATCTGTGCAGGATTGAATTCACCCATTGTATTGATTCATTTGCGGACAATGCACAACTGAGTCTACTATAAATTATGATAGGAAGAAAAGAACCAACCCTAGACAACCCGCATGCACGGAAATCGGTTGCTAACGGCCAACTATTCTAAATGCAACAGAAATTATATGGTGGAATATCAGATAAATAGATGAACTACAAAGAATAGAAAGCTCAGTATGGATAAGTATTCTAGGAGCCCTCAGGAGGACATCGGGGTGTCTGAAACATGCTCTAAGGAATGGAAAGGAACTCTGTAAAAGGATAATGGAAGAAAAGTATACCCAATGACTTAAAAAAAAAGGATAAATACAATGAAATATAATGGCCCATCTAAAAACTGATATAAATGAATTAAATGTGATAAAAAAGCATGCAGAACTTAAGAGAAAATTTAAGGTTAAGAGACTGAAACGTGGATAGAAGAAATAAACAAAAAAACAAACCTTGAAATATATAAATCAAATAAGAATAAAATGGCTGAAGTATTATTTTATGATGATACCCAAAGCTGTCTTATTATTTAAGTGTCGAAGTAATACATTAAGTTAATATAAACTGGAGAAAGTGGTTTAAAAGTGAGGGTACAAAATATGTGGAAAAGAAGAAACCCTTGGACATTTTCTGAGAAGATGCATGAAATTAAATGTGGCGAAGGAAAATAAATATTATTATAAGTCTGTCGATAAATGACGCTAGTAATAAAGACCTTAACGAAAATGGCAGGATCTAATTTATCCAGCGAGATTGGATTAAGCCTAAATGACTATAAGGATTTATTTTATACTGTGACTTTAGATTAAGCCCCATTAAATAATAGTCTTAGAGAGGATTCAATTGCATATATATCTTAATATATCTAAAGGAAAATACTTCCAACATGAACTGAACCCTGTACAGTAGATTAGTTTTATTTATTATTTTCGCATTGCTCTTGCTTCTCAGCAACGGGATTGGCTGCGCCGTATCAAGAACCAATCTATTTGATGATTCTTGCTCAGGTTCAAGATCACACACACACACACACAGACACACATCCATACACTAATGAATTTCTAGTGCATTCTCAGTGGGAAAATTTACGTTTATAGCCTGGATCACTTTTTTTTCATAATGATGTGCACGATATCATGCGCGACCTGGGAGCCAACAAGAAGCGAAGGAACGCTGTTTGAGGTTTCCGTGAGATGACGACGGGTTTTCAAGGTCAAAGTTAGCGCGAGTGTGTTGTGTGTATCGCGCGGAGGATTTTTGTAATGTAAATACGTATGTATATCCTCTGAGGTTTTTTTTCCTACAGAACAGGCAATCGTTTCCTTGCTTCTGCTTTCATGGCAACAGCGGAGTGTCAGGGAATTAATTCTTCATCAACATTTTTTGAGTTCTCCAGAACTCTTAGCTATCTGTCATTTAAGGAAAACCAGGAAAAGAGCAGAAACTTAATATGACTCAAATGGATGAAGGTTAAAATTTAGTATATGAGAGAAAATTGCCGATCAACTCCAGAAAATAATATGAAACACACACATATATATAAATTCATACATACACATATAAATACGCACACAATCTCTCTCTCTCTCACACACACACACACACACACATATATATATATATATATATATATATATATATATATATATATATATATTCACACACCTCCGCAAAGGGGTAGCGTGGAGAAGAGAACCATGATATAGCTGATATCGGCAGGAATGTTTACTCTCCTGGCCCAACACTCGCTGTTTGATCAGCTGCTATTTATTTATCTTCTACATATTTTTGCCTTCTCTACCGTCACAAATTTCTTAATAAATCTCTCTTTTTAGTATCCATGGTGAAATGATTTGTTTGGGTTTCATTACTTATTTTTAAGTAGCAACAATTTCTGCCTCATCGCCCCAAACCATCATTTTCAAGTAGGGACTCGAAACAATCCTCCAAATTAGTGATATAAAGTTGGAGCCATAGACAGACAGCATTCGCACAAATATTGGCCACGTGACTTTTTTTTGCGAGAAACGAAGTAGCTATGCTCCTTTATGGAATCGCTGGAGTCGAAAAGAGCCAAACCCAGGAAGGAGGATGTGAACTCACCTCCGTTTTTTTAGAAGTTTCCTCCTCCTCCCTTGCAAGGAAGACACAACGACCTGAAATACATACGTCTAACAAGGATCCGAGGGAGGAGAAGAGGATTGCTTGCTTATTAAGTCTAAACTCCAGTAATGTCTCGAAGACGACAACACAAATTGCGTGTTCTAGGGCTAGTGACCTAAGGCCGTTCCCGTTGGTATCTTCAGTGAACTCTCTTCCAACTGCCCACGACTCCGGGATAACTTGTAGGAACTGAGGAGTCTCGTTTACTCCCGTCCCCCTTTAGCTAAGTCCTCATTTCCCATTTAACAGAGGTACAATGGTTTTCTGATTCTCCTCACCCTGGGATGGGTGCCGGGCATTTGGGTGCGTAGTGTATATCCAATATGATTTTATGTTCTTTCTCTCCCCTTCTATACAGCCCATCAAGCGATACAGTCCAGCTCGACCTGGATATAAATTATTCACCGTCAGTTGTCTTCGATCAAGCGGGGAACCGCCATGTAATCCAACTGTCGATGCCCATTCTGCTTCTCGAGAACTGAACTGTGGACACCCTTGCTGGGGTAAATACACGATCAATCCCAGTGAGTTATATCCTATCGGAACTCATCTAAGAGCTCGATTTGGATTTCCTTAATGTGGGGGAGTTAACACACCTTTGTACTAGAACTGCTTCATTTTCCCGTCTTGGGGTACCATGTGTTCTTTTGATTTCTCAAGAAAAATTCGGACGGGAAGTAGTCGATGAGCTTTACGGAAGCGGTCACTTTCCGAATAAATCTCTTTCACCGAAAACCCACCTTGGATGGTCGCATTCGAGGAGATCACTGATAACTAAATCTCATTCGAAGATTATAGAACGATGGATGAGACCGTTGAGTTCTTCTCCGAATCTCGGGTATTTTTCTTTGAACTTTAGGCCGTTTTGCTTGCCACCGCTTCCTTGGTTGTCGACCGATAGAGAGACAGCACTCAGATAGAAGCAATATGCCTAAAAGCAATTTATGCGACATCCGTGCAACTTCATCCTGTGTGAATTTTGTTGGGTGCGGGCCAGATTTCGTTTCCATTCGAAGTTAGTTCGTCACTTTTCTTGGTTGGAGTGCGTCTCCAACCGATGGAGGGGCAGAGGTTTACATACCAAGTGGAGTCAGTGCCACCAAAACCAACCGCTTATTCTCATTGCGCAAAAAAGGGCCAAACCAACCCTCACACCGATGTGGCACCATGTAGTGTAACATCTCGTATAGTCAGTGCTCATACAAAGCCAGAAAACTACAATCTCGACTCTTCACAAAACTCTTCCATAGACACAATATCATTCACTTGTTTTCGGCCAATCATTTCTCTGTCAAGCATTCATTCACACAATTAATTATCTTTTGGTATGTATTCAAACCATTTCTTACAATGTGACACTCACTCTATTTACATGCATTCCTCTTCTCTGTCCAGTGCCCGTACAAACTAAAAATACTTTTAGCCCAAACCTCGTTCATACCCTTCTTCATCCCATAAATACCCCATATACACTTGTTCCTCACTATGTCTACCTTTCGCACACCAATCCCCCGGCAAATTTTACATTTCTACTGTTATCATTCTAGAGCTTTCCTTCTCCTTTCTTACCACATTCTCACTCACACATCCATTCTAGGTGAACTTAAAGCTCCAGTTATCCCATCTTTCACCCTTTACCTATTCTTTCCCTATATCCTACAGTTATCAACCGATAGCCATTCCCAATTCCATCCACCACTCATCCGCAAACTTTCAGAACCTCTCTTTCTCAGTCTCAAGTCTATCTTTATATGTCCTATACACTACAACAACCGACAGCTTCACCATTATAAATCTCAGCTACACTAACATAATTCTCGGGCTCAAACATTACATATCGCAATACGATTCATTTTACACTAAAATGTACCCCACTAATCATGCTTAATGCCACATCATATAACCTGTAGAAGGAAAGGACTCGTGACGCATGGAGGAATTCATTTAGATGCTAGTACTATCTTGAATCGAAGTCTGTAATTATATGGTTACTATATATAATTTTAGTTAATCAGCCGTATTTACTCATTCTGAAAACTGTTTTTTTTTATTTAAATTTGCACTATATATATATATATATATATATATGGTGAGGACAGTATTCATCTGCATGATGCCTGTCTCAGGAGAAAATAAAGTGTTTATTTATATATATATATATATATATATATATATATATATATATATATATATATATATATATATATATATATATATATATATATATATATATACGGGCAATTTAGGTCAGTTTATCTTCATGACATGTTCTGCCTATCTCACTCGATGAACTCGCCTGTGGCCTCGATGACGGCCTCCAGGCGACCGAACCGGCCACAAGCCTCTGTAATTATCACCCGTTTTAGGCCCCTGAAGGCCCCAGTAATAATGGCTCTCACCTTGTTTTACGTGTTTCAGCTGAATCTGATGGTCTCTTGTTCCACTGCGCACCATACAAAAAGAGTCGAGAGGGCTGCAGGCAGGCGAGTTGGGAGGGCAAATGCCAGTTGCTGTGTGAAATAAAAAAACCTCCGACACCCAGGCCTGGGTTGTTCACCTGGTGTGGCAGGTCGCAAACTCTTGCTGGCATACGTAAAGCTTCCCTGTAGCTACCTGGTTGATCGAGAGCTTCAGCACCTCACTCAGCCCACGGGTGTAGCCGTCAGTGTTTAGCCTGAGGCTCTGATGGAACAGCTAGGGTGGCATGTTGTCACCTTCACTGCTGACGACACCAAAAAAAAATGGTTGTCACTGGAAATTTCATCTGCATGGCTTTGGGGGCGTTCTTTGGTCAGGCAGTAAGCTACCATTTTTTTTAGAAAGAGTTGATTTTCTGGTCTTGGAAGAAATTATTCTCGTCGAAGAAGAACCACAGCATGCCTGGCTCAAACGGGTGTTTCTACTTGTTGATCAGCTTCTTAGTTTGCTTGAGTCGCTTTTCTTGCATCGCCTTGGTTAGAGATTGTCCCTTCCTCATCTTATATGAGAAGTAGCGAATGTCATTATGAACCACAAGCCTGATGAAACTTTTCATCCAAACATTCCTCCCTTCCAATGGCACGCATCACTTTCTGGGATCATTGTTGATGATCTCCTGGATTTCAGCGACGAATTCTGGCGTTCTGATGGCGTCAGATCATCGACCACGGGATTTCCTATTTACTATCGACTCGTAGCCAAATCTTGAATCTTTTTCCTTTTCTCTGATCTTTTCCATCCTCTTATGACTGACGATGAATAAGTATGTAATCTCCTTCTTTGTCTCCCGCGCCTCGAACGCAGCGCGCTCAATCTCGATTCGTGTTAATCGAAAGCAAGATTTAAGTCTCCCTCCCCTTCCTCCCGTAATAGTCTTTATCCAGAGGCTATTGTTTAAACTTTGCGCCAAGGTAAGGATTACTCCCTCGAACCAAGTCTTCGAGGTAACAGCAACGCGCAACTCTCCTGTGAAAGTGCTGTCTCTCTTCCCGCCACCTCCACTCCCAGTGTAAGCCTCACCATTGTCTTAGTTTACGCTCAAGGTCGTTCGAGCGTCCCTCTGTCAATATTGTCCGTATTTTTGTACGGTGACCATCCTCACCACGCCCCCCCCCCCCCGCTTAGCTGAATAACTGTGTAAATCTTGTATGTTTATAGCTCATTCTAAAACTCCCTTTAATTTTGTAACATAATATTCATTTGCATATTAGTAAAGTTATTTTTGTATGCGTTTTTCTGTTATCCGGGAACTCCAAGAGAGTCGACTATTTGCCAACCTACTTTCAGTTAATTTGCCTTCAGCTCATATTGTAAACTTTCCACGCACTTGCAAAGCAAAAAGGGTAAATTTGACCCTATTCTACGACATCTAGACAACTGTCTAGCTTCTCATTAGTCGTAAACCTGTTACGGAATGCAGGTTTCTTCGTCTTTCTACCGTTGACAAAGATCTTCCTCTTTCTGACTCTATCATGCGACCAATTCTTCAAATATAAATAATTAGAGAAGGAGAATCCTCAGGGTCTCAGTCGATCTAAGTCGTGTTATTCAAAGAACTTTTGTCATCGCAGAGGTTTTGTTTCCTTTAGTTTCGGTTCGCCAACCTTCCTTTATCCAGCAGGATCGCCGACCTGATAATGAAATGGACATAAAGGTCAGTATGACAATCGCTGGTGAGCCTGAGGTCAACAGTAGCCTGCTCTCTTTTGGAAGAGGTGCCAGGAATTATTGTTTTGAAACCAAACAGCGTTCAGGTGGAACCTTCATCGCCCCGGGGCAGGGGGACCTGTTCCGCGTCAGAGGTACGTAGATATAGACACCCATCGGCAGGATTCCGTGGAACAGAGAGAGTGTGTGTGTTGTGCTGCGAAGACGGAAGAAGAAAGAAAGCAGTGTTGTAATTGGCTATGCGTGCGATGAGAAGTGTAAGATTTACCCACCCCAATACAGGGGTGAGCACAGGGCGTCTACCAATTGGTAGCAAAATCTTTATGTGCGTTGACGTTTGCGTCCGCTCATGACGGAATCGAACCCGGTACCGCGATGTTGGGAGACCAACGCCGTATCCACTCGGCTAGCAAGAGCTGAGGTAGAGTCTCTTATATTGAGCTTCGATTTTCTCTCTGGTCACCATGTCTTTGTAATGTAATGGTCTCCCACCCAATAGATTACTTTTGTATTTTTCATTATCAACCTTCATCATTGACTTTTAATTTTCCATTATTTTAAATTTCTCGTTATATGACGTGGTCTACGAAATCCATTGTGGTGGGTGTGCCACCAATTATACGGGTCAAACATCGAAGTTCTCCAAATATAGGCCGAAGAACACCGTAGATCCCTCCGAAGGAAAGATGCCCTATCGGTGGTCGCGTCACATTGCTTCACCCAGAGCCACGAGATGAAGTGTGATGAGGCAAAGGTTTTAGCGAGAGTCAGAAACAAGAAGGACCGGGAATTCTTGGAAGCTTGGATATCAAACGACCACTGAATAAACCGATAAATTGGGGCCAATTCCTGTTATGACTCCATGCGAATTTGTCTTTTCCAATTATTTGTATATATTTTTTATTATCTACCAGTATGTTCAAGCATAACTGATCTTTCTGCCCTTTAATTTTACCTAAGCAGCTCTTCTTTTTCCATACCGTTATCTCATTTACCGGCTTTACCTTGCTTCCTTTACTTCCTCCAACACCTCACTAGTCATATTTTAGGAGAAGACTAACTGGGGAGTTGTACTTTACCGTCCGCACAACAGCTATAAGTAGAGTCGCAGTCTGCCAGGTTACAACCTTTCACACCACGCTCAGGCGTTTCCCAAGGAAGCGTACTGGCACCCACACTTAACATCATGTACACAAACGACACCCCATGCCCACCCGAAAACTGCCGTCACACCTACAAAGTGTCCTACGCCGATGACGAGACCATTCTCGTCAGCAGTCGCGGACCAGACGAGATGGCGCACCACGCACAAATAATACTAGACGAAAAGACAGAGTACGAGGACAAATGGCCGATTGCCACGAATCCTCAGAAGACACAGATTACACTCTTCGGCGCAAGAGATCGCTACATGCATAGCCTACAAATTTCCTCACACACACCAGACAGGAACCACCTAAACCCAACAAGGCTCGGCTATGCACAACAGACAAAAATCCTTGGGGTAACTTTTGACAAGCCCCTTAGGTTCAATATAAACCAGACATGATACAAGCAAGAGCTGCTGCACGTACAAACAAAATACTTCGCATGTTCTACACTGCGAGAAAGAAACTACAGTTATACCTATATAAAAGACTCGTGTGACCTCTTCTCACTACGCCCCACTGTCACTCGTAGCTGCGAGTGTCACGTGGCAGATGAAGGCTCAGCGCATTAAGAACTCTGCTCTGAAGCGCGCTTGCCGCGAGAATATCCACACTACACTACAACAACAAATTAGCACTCCTCAACACATACGCTCACACTAGACTCACAAAACAACTCGAGAAACTCGCCAGAGACCCCATATACACCGCAATACACGTAAGATTGTATGTTGCGATGGTACTGCGCTACCCCGCAGACCATGACCACCTGCAACCCATACCGTTTTACGCATAAGTTAAGAGCATCACGAATAACGTGTTTCCGACTATGCAGACACGATCTCCATCCTGAGCACCCCCTAACCATTGTCCAGTCATGAACATCCGAAGACACACCCAACTACACTACGCATCGGTATCTAGCCACCGACCTATGAACTCTTCCTATCCCCTTTCAAGTTATTTCCGTACCATTTTCCTCTACGACTACCTGATCGCCTGTGTCACACAGTGATCCATCTCTGTTCATTATATATACATCGATTCGAGTCGATTCCAGGTCAGTGCATGGAAGGCTTAGATCATCTGTTGCTTTTCTCTCTTTACGCTCTGGTAAAGGTTTTTCCTGATAAAGGAGGTAAAAGTTTTGTACAGGTTTGAATACGCGAGTACGTGAAAACTTAGCGCAAATAACTTTGTCCACGTAACTGCACTTAATATAGATGCGTGCTTAGTCTAATTGGAGAGACCTCCTGTGGCTAAGCACGGGGTAGTCCCTTCCCCCATAAGGGTACTATCCACACTGCGTTTTTGACTCACGCTTCTTTCATCACTTCGAAACATAACGCAACCCTCACTGCGCCCAGACCTCCTTGGTAGTACAGTGTAGTGAACCCCGGAAGGAAGCCCTTAAGGATACGAGCCAGAGACCTTGGGGAGGCGCCTAATAGAGTAGGCCCATGAAGGTAAGAGGGTTGCGGAGGGCCGTTATAGCCAGGTATTTAAGGGACTAATCGGTACACACACATAATAGGGTTTAGTCTCTTAGATTCTGTTATTTTTTTACAGAGTAGGAACGAAGGGGGGGGGGGGGCTTATCCTCCCCATTACCGCCATTACCGATACCAAAAATGGAGTTTATCAAAAGGCTCCCCCTGAGACTCAAGACCAACGGAAAGAAGAGGAGACCGCAAGAAGTGGCCTAACAGATATTTAATGATCTGCAAATCCCACTAATTAAGTGTTTTGACGTCCCAACAGGATTCATCGTGATCTGCCCGGAAAACAAGGATGTCGTGAAACTCCTATCCTCTGCGGGCAGCATTACACTTAACAAACTGGATCTGAAGCAAACCCCCTCCCTTCTCAGATAAAAGCCAATAGATCAGTCGTGTACAGGAAGATTGAGTCATGGGTAGGCATGAACACTTATCAGGACATTAAGGAGGAGTTGGAAGCGAGTCAACCATGGTTGAAAATTCACGATATCATAAAGTTCAGAGATCACACTCACGTATTTAAGACTGTGTGTGAAAACACCGAAATGGCTACACAAATCATGGAAAAAGGACTGATTGCACTTTGTACTAGGATCCCGCAAACCAACATCCAGTGGGACACATTTATTAACATGCAGATATGCTTCTGTTCTTACGTAATGGAATACCACATAACTGTGGAATGTCCTAAAAAAAGACCTCATGATGATATGTTCAGAGTGCGGGAGGGAGGGACACTCTCACCGCTCATGCCAGAGTACGACTAAAGAATGCATAAACTGTGGATGACCACATCGAACAATGGCGATATCATACCCGTATAGTGTATTGTAATCAATGTGATTTATCTTCGGTTAATAAATCAGCCTAGATAGCGTTTCGAAAACCATAACTATAAATTTTGTTTGATCGAAGATGTCTGCCGTTAGCTTTAGGCCTAAAGGCGACAGCGAAATAAATTTTGGAATAATAACTTGGGCGTTAAGAAAGACAATTACACATATATAAATATATTCATAAAATCAACGAATGCACATGATATAAGTGGGTTAAGTAAATATGGTGAATAATATGGTGAAACAATATAGAGTGAATAATAGAGTAAATAATAATATAGTAAATAATATTGAGTTGCAAGTAATATAGTGTCGTAATTTAGAGTATCTTTGATGTAGAGTAAATAATGTAGTATAGTAATTTAGAGTATATATGTAGTAATGTAGTATTTTAGAGTATCTATAATGGAGTTAATTGGGGCTGCAATGAGAAGCAAATATAATTAGCACTTACTCTCGTATTGTCGTTTGCAAAGAATGTGAGAGTGGAATTAATTCAGTATGATTTGTTTGGAGGTAAATGAATAATTGTAGAAGGAATGGTTACAGAGCTTTATACGAAGAAAGCAGCAACTCGAGTGGGCGGAATAGCATGCTCTTTCGATCGAGCTGGGAACGTGTGTTTGTTTGTTTTTGTGTGAAATTTAAGAGATGTTGTTTGGAAGAGTATACGTTAATTGAATTGACAAGAAAATAAATGAATTAATTAATTATTAAGTTTAACATAAATGATTTAATCTACAAAAGTTGAAGTAAATTAATTGAAAGTTTAAATTGACAAAGTTAAAGTAAAATAAATGAATGATTAAATTAACAGTTAAAGTAAAATAATTAAATGATTAAATTGACAAAGTTGAAGGGATGCATAATTAATTTTACATAATAATGGATTTATATACATATTTAAGTTTCCTAGGCGGTTTTTATTATAGGAATCCCCAGAGGCATTGCTATACCCGAAAAGGAAAGATATAATAAAATGGAAGGAGAATGAAGAAAGATTGAAGGGACAGAAGAACATGACCTACGCTTCGGCGACAAAAAGTACAGCAAATTAACATAAGATGGAAACACAAATCAACATTGGTGGAACATTGAATGTCAAGATACTGACCTATATCTTGCACGCTCATATTATCAATATTGCCAAACCCGGAAGCTACGCGAATATTTTAAACGGAATGCTCAAACTAAACGGTTTAGAACCCATGAACTTTCCCAAAGATGTGGACTCGTCAGCCATATTCAAGGTGATGATTAATGACAAGACAACAAAAGCACTAATCGAAGAAACAAAACCCCAAGATGAAACGATGAATACGCAAATATTCAGGAAACTGATTTGGACAGTAGCACTGAAGAATCCGCCCCGGAGGTAAGAGTCACAAGAAGGAAACCCTAAAAGAAAAGAAAATCCAGCTCACATGAGGCATCAACTCAACGGCAGCAATCCCAGATCCCGTCGACATCACAGTCGCAGAAAGGAAAGGAGGTAATCATGTATATACGTGAACAGAATGAGAGAAAGAAGAAAAAACGTTAAACACGATCTAAAGAGACAAACTGAAACCCATAAAAGAATATTAAAATGGACAAAATGTAAATTGGAAATACTGTACTACAAATTAATATTAACGGTTGGATAGGTGAAATAAATGCATATACGGAAATATCTTTAGAGAGCTAGACCCAGATGTTATTTTAATATCCAATCACAGATTAGACCTAGATATAAAAAAAGTAAAAATATGGAATTACAATGTTGTAGCAACGAATCCTTCGAGACAAAGATTTGACGGAGCAGCAATTGCGATCAAAAAAGCACTAGACTACACGACTCACCAAGGAATAACCGAATCATATGCAGCAGTATAGATACAATTAGAACTAACTAGTCTTACAATAGCCACGGGGTACCAACCCCCAAGAAGAGACGGATTGCCGATTGCCAACTTCACTAAACTTTTCAATAACAGGAACCCAGTCATCTTTATGTGATACTTGAACGCCCACGGCGCTGAAAACGGATATATAAGAAACAACAACGCGGGCAGGCATTTGAAAACTATGCTAGATAGGAGAATGCTCCAAAGACTGGGGTTAGAATTTCCCACCTACTTAAATAACATTGCGGCAAGTAAGCCAGATATCTGCCTCGCAAACTTTAACTTGCCATTTAATTTTTACTTCGAGCCGGTTGATATACTGGTCAGCGACCACATAGCTGCACTACTCACCATTAACCAGAATCCCATACAGAAGCCATGTAAGAAATGGAAAGCCTATCACAAGGTAGACTGTACAAAATACAAAGAAGTATTAAGAGAATATGAACCAAGGACTTTCACCGAGGCAACTATAGAAGAAATCGACGATGGACTTAGAGAAACTAGGAGTACACTGATTAGAGCAGACGAAAAAGCGGTTCTAAAAGAAGCCTTTAGAACCATCCAAAGCTTTAGATGGTCACAGGAAATGATAAAGAAAAATACGGAAATAAGACTTATCTCTGAACAAATTCGGAGGGAAGGACATAGTAGAGACCTATTCAGCCAACTTAGAAGAAATAAAAGAGAATTTATGCAAATGATATGCGATAAACAACAAAAATATTGGAACAACCATGTCAGAAGAAAGTTAGATGTCGAAGAATCCCCAAAGAAATTTTGGAAATAGGTAGATAGAATGAAGGAAAAACCGGCAAAGGAGATCAAAATTAAAGATGAGAGAGGGATACTACTTGAAGATGAACGCGAGATAGAAAGAGTTTTTAAAGAATACTGGAGTAATGTTTTTCAAATCAGCGAAGAAGAAAAGGAAAATTTCGACACTGATTTTGAGAACGCAATTGTCGAAGAACTCAACCAGACAACGATTAGGAGTCAACATTAAGATTCGGTTGACATCGTGAGGAACAACAATGAGGAAAATGAGGCTAAATTTTTCGTTCAACAGTTAAAGGATAACATAAACAGCTTTAAAAGGAGGCGCCGGGAATCTCAGGACTCACAAAGAGAAATTACACAGAAGCGACTAATAACATCTTGGAGGGATTGAAGAACCTATTCAATTCTTACCTTAATACAGGCTACTACTCCAAAAAATCTAAAGGTAGCAAAAATGATTTTGATCCCAAAGCCAGGAAAATCTCCATACGGGGTTGAAAACTATAGACCAATATCTATGTTTGACTTCATCGGGAAAGTATACGAAAAGATTCTAAAGAAGAAACTCGATCAACATCTTGTGGATAACGGCCTGTACAAAGAGTGCCAATTCGGGTTCCGGAAGAACAGGAGAACGGATATGGCACTCCTTTAATTATGGAGAAAATAGCCAAGGTCAAAGGTGAAAAGATGAGTGTGGACATTGTATGTAGAAACGTGTGCAAAGCATTCGACAAAATATGGCAGCAAGGCGTACACTATAAGATACTTCGGCTCGCATTAAGCAATCAACTAGAAAGGTTGCTATGCAACTATGTAGCTGATAGATACGCGTATATAGACATGGGTAATCACCAGGGTGAACCCTTTAAGCTGGAGGCTGGAGTTCCCCAGGGCGGTTGCCTGAGTCCGTTATTATACGCTATTTATGCGGCGGACATCCCTCCTCCAATGATGGAGGGATGTATGAATATACAATTTGCGGATGATATCACCCAAGTTGTGGTGTCTCCATACAGGTACGCTCAATTTCAAGCAAGAGAGAAGGCAGAAGAAATTCGAAAAATTAACGAATACGAACGCAAATGAAAAATCAGTACAAACAGAGACAAATTCAAAATAGTTCCCATATTCAAAATAAAAGCAGCAGATATTAACGTGGACAATGTAATATATAGATAGAGTACGGATTGTAAAATACTAGGTCTGACAATAACGAAATCCGGTTACACGAAACACATAGCCGAGAGAATAGAGAAAGGAAAAAGAGAACTAATACTACTGTATAAATTAAGAAATTCAAGTTAAGAGAATAAAAAGAAGATTTACAACGAGATTATCCAATCAGCACTGATCTATCCTGCAAGCGCAATATGTATATTGTCAAGAACTAAACTGCTCGAACTACAAAGAGTCTAGAATAAAGCAATGTGCCTTGTGACAAATGCAAGCAGTGCAGAGAGGAAAAATATTGAAGAGCTATAAAGAGAGCGCCAACGTCGAGCCCCTAAACAAGATAATCATGAAGAGAGCCAAAGGAGTCATCGAGAGGACACATGATGAAATTAGAAACGAACTGTCAACACAAATAGAACTAGGAGTAGACTGGGGACCTCACTGACTCTTCCCAAGCAGGGCGAGGATCGGAAATGAGGACGTAGAAGAAAACATCTACACATAGCAGGAAGGATACAACACCGGATTTGACAACTAATAAAGAGATACAACACCGAATTTGACAACCGATTAAGAGATAAAATACCAGATTAGACTATGGGGGTGGCTTTGTCTTTTCTGTTATGGTAATGTTGCCACCCCCCGTAGGTAGGGCTTGCCTCTTGAGTGGTAATTATTCGTACCAATAAGGGGTTGGGTTGCCTGGTTAGTGGTAACGTTTTCACTCAAAGGGGGTGAGCTTTCGTAGGATAGGGATAACGCTTGCTACCGGTAATGATAACAAGTTAATTGAATTCGCCAAGGAAATATCCCTTTAGGTGGTCTTGTACTTGATCTGAGAAGATGGTCCCAGCTGGGATGAATAAAAGAATCTATTGATAGTTGTAAACAAGTCTCTGTGTATTTATTTCACTCCGAATAAAAAATACTCCGAATACAATTCCAAGATTCGAATTGCCGACAAAGTAATGCGGGGAAATGATAGAGCGACAGGACGATTATAATAATCGAATTATTGAATTAATGAACGCGGAACAACAATGAATTACTAATAATGAATGCCCTTTCTAGCATCTCTGCACCCGTTTATAAGGGGGAGTAACGTCCATCGAGTAAGCCTTATGCCCCGCCTACAAATGACGTTGGCGCACGTAATTGGCTGCTCATTTCCTTAGCTCGCCTCCTGATTGGTTTAAATTAATCCCATATTTAATTTTGATTGGATGGCGGATAAACTGCTGTACTTCGTTATTGGTCAATATTTCTAGAAGACGGAGCTTTATCATAAGTCATACATTTGTTTAATTTTTGGCTATCTTTGCTACAGAAAGGTGAAATCCTTTATCATACGCCTTTTTATTACCTCAAAACATTCTCAGTTTCCCAATATTTACTCTCTGGCGCCCATCTGACTTGAGCCCAGAAATTTCCTCGAAATTTCAGACTCGCTTTCTCTCCAAGCCATCGGGTTCCGTTGTGTAGGGTATCTACAAGTACACCCTTCAGGTGAATACATGTGTGCCCAACAAGACAAACGGTTAAGAGAACCGATTCGCGACGAAGGAAAGTATAACAAAAACACTTGAGGAACAACAAATGTGAAAGCGAAATAAAAATGGGAAAACATACATGCAAGAATAGAATCTGATAAAATACAACACAACATGCGAGAGAAGCAAACAAATTCTTAAAAACAAACACACACTAATAACGGTTTGAACGCCAACTATAAGTACTAGGTAACAAAGCAGAAAACACGGGCACCTGGATCTTAGGTACTTCCTCTGTAACTATAATTCAAACTTCTAACTAGTTAAAATGAACAAGGATTAGCTTGACCTCCAAGCAATTGCGACTCACTGAACACCTCTAACTTCTTTCCATTACTCACTAACTCTCGGTTACTGTCTATACAAGCCCTTGATACCTGCCACGCCAGACTCCACCACTTCACTCACTTTCACACCGCACCCCACTTCTGCAAACTCACCCACACCCAAAGATACCAACCACTATCCTCTACAAGGCTAACCAAGACTTCTACTACAACCGCACCAAGTAATGGAGAGCTATCACACTCTCCGAGGATAAAAACTCCAACACGCTGCTGAACCAAGGCAATTAGGTCCTCCGCACTCTGGCATACATACACTCAAACAAATTGAAACACAACACAACATACGCCCACACCAATGGCTACGATACTATAGGAGTGAACATCAAGTTAATTCACGCAAAGCAGACATCGTCTGCTCGAAATGCGGTGTAAAAGTTTACCTTTATACCGTGTGTACAAGCAGCACTCCTCGATGGATATATTGCGACGGAAGTCACGTCACCGTAAGCATGAGGTGCCCAGACCTCATTGGAAGGCGAGCGCGCATCTGCTATCTTGGAGCTATGGAGGCCCTAATATACCACACCCTCACACGCCTCCACTTTATCCAACCACACCGCCTCCACTTCCCCCCACCCCCTCCACACACATACGCCGCTAGTGCCGGCGACCCAGGGGCCACCCAAGCCCCCATACCGATACACACGAACACAGCTCCACCCAACCAGGTGACAAACAACACACTAAGCAACCGTAAAACTCAACCTGCCACCGAACTCTCCACGGGGACAAAAGACATGACTATGGGCGACCGTTTCCAATACGCAATTGCCGTATATCAGCTTTATCATTTTCCTTGAGACAGGGTTCGCTCTAATCTATGAACATAAGAACAGAAGGACAACACTTATTCCCATATTAGGGTGCAGGAAACCGCTCCTACTTACCTCCTCCCTCTCCAGCTTCTCCTCATTCATCACCACTCACCCTACCTCCTCACTCTTTTGGCACCCACCCACCTCCCTCTACTAATAACTTCTTCTTGCCCCCACCTTCTCTCTACTGTCCCCACCCCTCCTTCCATTGCCCCCACTTCTCCTTCCACCGTGCCCACCCTTATTCTGCTATCCACCCACTGTCGCTCAGGACCCTTTTCCACCTCTTCTCAACCCGCCACAACACATGCAAGGGCACACTATACCCATACTCTCATCTGCTACCAACATCCAATTTCCCACAAACACGCGCGAAAGTCAATGCGTGGCTTCCCACTCTTTCGGTGCAATACCAAGAGATTAAGGAACGTAAAGTGGCACAGGCCAACACTGCTGCACCCACGCTTTGCTATAGAGCATAGTTGGGCTTAGCATGGTCCAATTAATTGTACGCAGTTGTCACGGTGTTCGACACACCATGTCCAGCTGGCTAACCAATACACAAAGAATTTCACCAATCTGCACCCTCCAAACACAAGACTTTTAATTGTAGGCTACCACACATACTTCATCGTCAAGTGTTGTATACATCATACACGCATAAACATAAAACGACTCTTTTTTAACCTGCAAGATACATATCAACACCGGTACACTTTTAGTGGCTATATACTACAGTCCACCACGAGGACAGTTACACATAGACGTCTCTATTCAGGATATATCCAACCATAACCTTCCACTACTCTTTATATGGGGCATAAAGGCATGCTATCCTACACTACGTTCTAACCACACAAATGACGAGGGCAGGTATCTGACTGATGCCCTGCGGCGATTTAACTTCGAGCACATAGGTCCGACCTTCTCCACATTCTTTGGTCATCACGAAGGGACTTCGTTTTCGGACAGAATCCCTTGCAATGAACACGCCACACGTTTCTACACATATAGCCCCAGGTCCCCAAATGCTTTCTGACACACACCTATATGCCTCCTTTTTTCATCTTTTCTCCCTATACCCACACCATCCATTTATGACTACACATATACGAATTGGGAAGAACTCAGAAGACACATCTCCACAAACACACCGCACAACATCAAACGCCAGATCACCGACCCTACACATTTAGACACCCACCACTGGGACACACTCATAGACATAATTAATACAGTACGAAACCTGTACCCAGTACGAACAACACATATATCAAACATTTCACATCCCCCATACACACACAAAGACTCATCGCCATATACAACAACCACTACGGTCAACGCCCATGCCAACACCACATTAAACTCCTATGTGAACGCATCCCCCAATGCGTGCAGCTCGATCGGAACCGCCAGTGCGGCGAGGTGACCCGCATAGCGGACGATGCTCGCTGCATTGACCCTTCCTTTATCCGGTGGTAGGTGAAGAGGATGTTGTTCGCGGATTCACCTTACCAATAAACCTACAACACAATAACCGCAACCTTACTGACACTAACGAGATCATCGACGCATTCAACCCCCATTGGGACAACGTACACAAGCACACACAACATCCACAAACCACACGCACAAGAGCACTCACCGGAAGTCCGGAAATTGTGACAGCTCCACGTGGCAGAGTTTGGACCCGCCCCTTGGTACGAATGAAGATGCTAGAAAACTCTACCACACTGACCAGTGACCACTCCTATAACGGTCAAAGAAGCAAGACACTACATTAAAACAATTTTAAACGCGCCCCCCCCCCCCCGGCTGCTTCGGCTTAACCGGGAAAATATTTTAAAACACACGAAAACATATTCACAACACTCACAACACCCTACAACGCTTCACTCGTCTCTTCAAAACCTCACACACACAATATTATTAGTAAAACAACAAGCAAACAGTTAAAAGCCTATTACTCTTTTAGGGTTCTTAGTAAAAATACTTGAACGCTTGGAGAATACTCGTCTCCGGAACTTACTAGAGTAGAGTGACTGGTTCTATAACTACCAATATCACAACATATAAATACACACGCACAGATCGAACTTAAACTATACAGCCATCACAAGATTAACATATAAATTTTACACGAAAATAATCCAGGTCACATTCGACAAGTACCTACATTTTCACGTACACCAAATCACAACACAAACAAAAGATAAACGCATGAACAAAATCATAGGCAGGTTCTACCATGCCCGCCAAAAATTGCATTTACACCTCTACAAAAACCTTCTCAGATAACTCTTACATATGCATTAATCAGTCTGATGATTCAGGCGGACTGAGTCTGCTTCATACTCACTAATTCTACACATTGCTGATAAAGCAATTCTTTTATAAAGAACTACATACTGTACGCTAGCTCACTGTAACAATATAAGAACTTTAAAGGATATTTTGTGATTCAACCCCCTTTAAGAAGATAAGATTTTAATCGTCTTATTAGGCTGATTGAAGATATCTCCTCTTCTGCGTCAGTGTAGCTTATTTTCAAAAAAATATTCAGGTGAGCGAAAACCACCCGTGCCACGGATGGGTAAAAACAATTTCGTGTCTGGGACGGCAACATTAAGAAATATAAAGAGGAAAAGATTGTGCTAAACATTGTTTAAATTATGGGCTTAGACATACTTACATGTGTGATGTATTCCCATATGCAAAGCATAGCTAAACTCCGTACATTTGCATGAACAATGAACATGATGTTGAGAAAAAAAAACGGCCTACAAAAAATGTGGTTCCCTGAGAACCCTCCTTCCACAGCAACTTATGGAGTTACAACCTGCAAGGAACTCACAACAAAAACAAGAATTGGTACAAACGAAAAGGAAAACACAGCAACAGAAGACACAACGGAGAGTAGCAGCGCACCAATAATAAAATAGCAGCCCTAAATCAATACAGAAAAGCAAATCAAAGAAGAAGAATAGTCTGAATTCTAAAGAAATAGAAAATGACACCACCGATTTATAAAACGAATCAAGAAAATAAAATCACGGAAAACAAGATAAAAACACGAAATACAGGGTGATGGAAAAGTTGTGCACCATAATGGCTAATTAATCGTTTTAAATGTCTTATTTATTTTAATATTTTTTTATTAAACAAATTTGGGGGGACGAATTAAGATACCTGAAAAAAACTAACAAATAATCAACGAGTTGCCTTGGTGTTTATGTATGGGAAATCAGGTGCTACATACAGATCCGTTGCAGAGGAAATCGACATGCAGAACCTACACCGATCTCCCATTGATAAGTCAACTGTTGGACGTCTAAGAATCATTTTAAAGTAACTGGTGTTGTCGCTAATCTACCGCAAAGTGGCAGACCAAAAATTGTTACCGATCCGACATTAACAGCGGTTGTCTTAGCAAAAAACTCGACGAGAAGGTTAAGTCAAGAGACAGGTGTTAGCCAGAGGTCTATTTTGCGTATTCTCCAGACTTAATTTCCATCCTTACAAAGTTCATTTAATGCAGGAGTTGCACGGGTACGACTTCGATCATCGAAAGGAATTTTGCGAGTGGTTTCTGCAATACAGTGATCTTTCTAAATTCTTCAGTGATGAGGCCATGTTTCATCTAAGTGGGCAAGTCAATAAACACAACTGTCAATATTAGTCTGACAATAACCCTAGATAGATGCAAGAAACGAACGTACAAAACGATCATAGGATCATGGTATGGGCTGCAATATGGGAAGATCAGTTAATCGATCCATACTTCTTTGACGGTAATGTCACGAGTGTAACATAACTTCACATGCTATCGACATTCTTACTGAATTACCTGTGTAATGTTTCATTAGCAAAAAGAACTAACATGTTCTTTTAACAGGATGGCGCCCCACCACCTTTTTCTTCGATTGTGCGTGACTTTCTAAATAAAGACCACTAGGAAATGAATAGGACGAAGAGGTCCTGTTGAGTAGACACCGAGGTCACCAGACCTCACACCTTTAGATTTTTATCTGCGGTGTCATTTGAAATCAGTTGTTTATCAGACACGTACAAGAAATAGTGAGAAACTTAAAGAACGAATTAAATACGAATCCAATAAAATTACAAATAAAACTCTCCGACGTGTTAATGAATCATGCAGTCACAGAATTAAAATCTGTTTTGAAAAAGAACGGGGACATTTCGAACAGCACATATAACAATTAAATAACGAGTAAATATAAAAGTATGAGAACTAGTGGTACATAACATAATAAGAATATACCCAGCAAATATGACAAATATAAAAATAAAACCAATTTAAAATAATAAAAAAATGGAAGATGGATAACTACAGAAGTGCATAAGAGAAAATATAAGAGAAACAGAGCTGGAAAAAAAACAAACTAACAAACAAACCTAAAATAACTTCAAAATGAATACAAATTACAAAAGAAAACAGCAATATATGGTTGAGAAAAAATCTCACCCTAGGTAACATTACGAGAAATAGACCTGGACGTGATAGTAATATCATAACACGGACTAAACTCAAATAGCAATAAAATAAAAATATGTTACAACACAATAACCTGAAATCCCAGTAACGAAAGATATGATTTGGTTGCAATAGCAATAGAAAAAGAAATAAGGTATAAGGAAGAATGCTGCATGAACGAGCCTTGCGCTACAATAAATATTCAATTACAACATCCACCACTATAATAGGGGCCGGGTACCAAGCTCCAAAGTGGGGTTATTTACCAATACACACACTAATGGAGATATCCAGTAATACTCCTAGGAGACTTAGAACTCATAATACACACAAAAAAACCGTATGTACTTAGAAGAGCGTAACAACAGTTCGCAAAATACATTACAAATATTTCATCAATAAAATCAGATATAGTATTTACGAGCCACAATACGCCATTCAATTTACACATGCAACCAACCATCGTTCCTTGTAGTGATCAGATTGGAATCTTAGTTTAGATCAATCAAAATCCAATTTAGATACCAATCCCAAGAAGACAAGCGTATACAAAAACCAACTAGGAAAGTATACAGAAATATTAAAGACTAATACCCCAATACTACTTTATAGAGGAGACAAAAACTCAATAGACAACAAACTGAATAACACCATAAGCTCAATAAAAAAAGCAGACATGGAAAATATTCCACAACTAGTCTAGCGAAACTTGCCCCCACCCTAGTGGAAATGAGACAGAGCCGAAGGCCCTAAATATTAAAAGAAGACATAATTTTTTCATATTAGAGCAGCAAAATGTAGAATGAGAAGTATTGATCAACGAGTTAAAGAGAACAGCTGCCGCGAAGATCATAGCAAACAAGCAGAAAGATAACAAAATTGACACTAAAAGAGAACGTAAAGATAGAGTACAAGCATACTAACTTGACGCGATATAAACCAGAAATAGAGAGCACATGCAAGAAACACTGGAAGAAAATATTCTCCATAAATCCTGAAGACAAGCTGATTTCGACTTTGGACACAAAGAAAATTGTTGGAGAGGGACCGAAGGAGAACATCCACAGAATATATGAAGCCGTTAGTATCGACCCAGAATATGAGGAACAAAGAGGTAAAAGCGTTGTAATAACAACCGAAATAGTAAATAGTGTCATAGAATCCTTCAAGCAAAAATCCCCAAGACGAACAGATTAAACGAAAATCAACTATGAGAAGGCTCCATTAAACATCCATTAGGCACTACAAAACTATTCAAAAGTAATAGAGAAAATATTGAATAGAAGAATGATGGAACATCTGGATAAGAACCAACAATAATGGTTTAAAACTCGGATAATAACAATGCCAAAGCCGCAAAATATACTATCGATATTATTCTCTGTGACGTCGGGAAAGCATTTGATAAGGTTTGGGTCAAGGGACTAAAATATAAAATCCTGCAAATATTAAATCCTCAACGAAAATCTTGAGAGACTCATCATAAGCTATTTAAAGAAAAGAAAGGCGTATATATCAGGATAAAAGGATAGGCGGGACCAAAGTTTAGGTTAAATGCTGGCGTACTTTGAGAAGACTGTCTAAACCCCATCTTATTCTGTATACTCAACTGATACTCCTCAAACCAGACCACCAGGTTGCTTGAATATACAGTTTTCAGATGAAGTTACTCATTTGGCGGTGACTCCTTATAATAATCCAGGATTGCAAGCTTGAACATTATCGGTAAAAATAGAGAATCTGAAAAATTATGAAAGACAATGGAATGTCAAAACAAACTATCAAAATTTCAAGATCATTCCCATCTCAAGAAAAAATAAAAGTCTAAATATGCGCTAATGGGAGGAGGTATGAGTATAGTTCAGTGGAAGCTATTCGATGACTAGGGATCAGTTCATATGGATATACGAGTAACGTAATAAAATGAAGAAAAGAATATGAAGTAAAATAAACTTGCGAGGAAGAATGAGAAACCTCTGAATAAAGAATAAGAAGAAATTTTACCGTGCGATGGTCCAACCAATACTAAACTATCCTCTAGTTCCAACACACATAGTTTTCAAAAAAATATATAATTATTCCAAAGAATGCAAATCAAAGCGGGCGACCCTCTCTGACACATAAAAACAGATCCCATCCCACAAAAATGAAAAAGGAGTGTTACAAGAGAGAAAGCATCATACACGCCCCCGAGAAAGTGGTTTAACTGTTTCCTACATAACTGGAAGTTTTTTTGTTTGTTTTTTAAAGCCCATCTGGCAATCATGCATAACTGTAAGTATTCATTGTCAGCCTAGATAGAACCGCAAGAAGATACGTGTCAATATGACAAGACGAGGAACACCGGACCAAACTGACAACGAAACAAGCAATTAAACAGCTAAATGGAATATGCCTCGAGCCCACTATCGCTCCTGAGGTAAGGCCGCAAAGAGGCATCTTCTGTAGACAACTGGATCGCCTCATCGTAATCGTCATTGCTGCTAAAATTAATTTCGAGATCGAGACGCCACAAAATTGGACGCATTGATCAAGGGGAACTTCTCCAAGAGGGAAATGGCAAAGAAAGCGAAGATAACGAACTCTTGGTTTTTAACCTTAGAATAACTCCATCAAAAATAGAAGACGAATTTATCCCCATAAACGTATGCAGGGGATGCTGTTCGCTCGAAGAACATAGCACGAAATAGTCCCCCAAGACAACGCCAACATGCACCGAAGACGGACAAGAACTCCAGTAGTCCTGCTGCACCATCACAGAGAAGAATGTACAAACTGCAGTGGCCCTCATAGAGCTCTCGCGCGAAGGTGCCAAAATAAAAAGAAGCTGCAATAGCAAAAAGCGAAACAAAACAAACTAGGATACCTGAACGAAGAATTTAACCTATGCAGAAGTTGCAACAAAGACAATAGAAAGATTGGAAATATTTACAGCACAAATGGCAGGCAGCCTCGGCTCAGAAATGATGTCATACTTAATGTATACTCACTTAGCTAACAACAACAAGCCAGGTTGTTTTGCCTTAGAATATAACAACCTACTTTCGAAACTGCTTGAAATAGACATTACGGTTTCCTGAATACCCACCCTCCATCGAGATTATGCGCATAAAAATCGCGCATATGAGATTGGAAGAAGAGGATCTCGTAATAGGATCCAAAACTTTTAGGGGTCGGTGTTGTTGTTAGTTACCAATTTATGGGGATACCCAACTTATATGAAGGTGAATTAAGTATCTGAGTCCAAAAATTATTTCTTCACTTTGTTCTTATTTCGCTTGGGCTTCCCGAAGGTTTCAGGGTAAATCGAGGTAAAAGGACGTTGCAGAAATATAATTCATTCTAATATTAGCATATTAACGGGGCAAGCAGCACGTCAAGTTACTTTGCGAGCAACTAGCAGTCTATATACATATATTCAATGCGAACTATTAAATTCTGGAGGGACAAGACTTGCTGAATTTAAAGGGAGAACGTAAACGAGATAATCTTCTTAACGACAGTAATCTAATAATCTTAATAATACAATCATCATTCTAACTGAGTTGCTCCCACTATATATATGCTTATTTTCTAGAGGGCATGGCCTAGAAACGTCCGTGGGATGAGCTTCAGTTGTCGAGTTCATTGCTCTCCATCCTTAAGATGGAGCTACCGAAAGCTATTATGTCGAATTATTTACATATCCAAGTTTTATATATATAACAGGATACGTTTGTCGCAGCTTTGTGATACAATTCCTTTTCGTCAACGGGTGTATTTACCCAGGTGCTTCGTAGACTCTCGTATTTTGATAAATCTATTCTGAGACGCGAATTGTTTGTTTATCTTCCATTTTATGGAGGTTACGCTGGCCTATTAAATCCTGCAATTTGGTACCAGTAGCTTACCTATTACATAACCCGATCACCACAAACTAACCCAAATGTGAAAGAATAAGAAAAAATGAGAAACGGACAAAGGAGCCCATGGAAAGATCATGGAGAATATGGAAGGAAACAAAACAAAAACCCGTAAATAAAAAGGTAAGGGACTCAAGTAAATGAATAAAGCGAGCAGGTACCCATCGCTTCGGAGGAAGAAACAGGACTACTGATAGCGAAGGTGAGATTAGCAAGGCAGGCAAGGAAGAAGACTAAACAAAAGAGAACAAAGGCAATGTTTGATGGCAAATCAAAACTAGCAAACACAATCTTTATAAACATTAAATTACGGCTAAAATATTTAATTCAAAAGTCTACACGACAAAGAAACATATATAGCTGAAGGACTGGGATCAGGAAAAAGTTCCCAAAGGCATCGAGAAGGAAAGATACAAATTGTCCTATGGCCCACATTACGAGGACCACAGATCTGCAGAGGTGAAAGACACCTGCCGTGATATTGCAAGGACCGAGGGATGGTGTACGTACGTATAGGTTAGGTACGTACTTCAAAACTCTTTGATTAAGTTTTCTCTAAGAGTGCTATACTTTTGATTATTATTATTATTATTATTATTAGGTTATTTTAATCTTTGAGGGTTTCTAGTACCATGCTCAACGTTTGGAGGATTGAATTAAATGCTTCTAAGAAAAATAGACCTTTAATTGTAACGTGAACAAAAATTGAAATCTAACAAACAAACTACACAGTTTTGAATTAAACAAGTTTAAGTGAGGCTTACTGAATTACACAATTGAATATACAGTAATTATTGAACCAAAGCTCACTTTAATATTGAACGCTAATTGACCTCCCAAAATAAAGAGATGATGGAATTCATTTACCTTTAAAAACCACCTGGGAATCGGGTTTGAGACTGACCTTGGCCTCAATTTTTATGTCGCCTCAAGAATGTTGTTTTCGGGCAGGCGCGTGGACTGCCGTTTCAGATGTTTGTCTGGCGCGGGATAGCTTTAAAGCCACAGAGGAATTCGGTGCGTGCGATGGATGGCGGTAAGCACGTTGTCCTGGTAAATGATTTCACCAACGGGTCAGGGTAAGTATACTTCTTCCAATCTTCGGGTTAATCTGGGAATAATTCGCACTGACGAGCGATGAGCAAAGGAGTGAATTCTTTGACGAAGGAGAGTGCTTGAGTGAGTTCACTTTGGGGTATTCCTCATTGGCGAGGACTATCTCTGGGTTTTGTTGTACACCAAGATGAGGGGTTTCTCTGACGAGAACTAGTTAAACTTGTTTCTCAATACAAGTTGCCGGGCACTGAGCCGGACTTCGTTGTCTCGATGACTAACACGATCTTCCTGAGACAAGATGCTAATTTCGGTGTGACCACCAGGAACTGGCTCAGCATAAGTTTCTTCTGTGTTCCTTTCGTAGGGTTGCCGGGAACTTCGCCGGACTTCGTTGTATCGATCGCAAACTCGATTTTTCTTATTCTTCGGCAGTAATTAGCATATATACTTCGCCCCCCCTGGGGGTAGGGGAAGGAGGAGGGATGAGGACGGCGGAATTAAGTCTCCTCCTCTAACGGTTTTTCTCAGAGCGTCTTTCACCTAGCCCCAACGGCACCTTCTGGCATTTTGTTGTCGCTCCTCTAATTTGGCATATGAGGGGAAATTAAATATCAACTCTTAGGGGAAATATTGCCGGTTTAACCAATGTTAGGCCAGAATGACTCGAAATGTAATGATTAGTGCATTATGTGGTTGGGCGAAGGCCTTTCTGGTGATACTCGAGGCGAAGGGAAAGAGGGGGGAGGTAAGTAATAGGATTACGCTGCCAAAATGACAGGACTTTGCGCTTACCGAAAAGGGCCTCAGTTTTGAGGGTGGGATACCGATTTCCCTACAACACCCTTACTGACAGAAAAATCCACATTCCAAAAGCAAGATATCTGTTCTTAAATACACAGGCGTTTAACGACATGACAAACGGAAACGAACCGGAAATCTTCGAAACTAATAAAAGGAACAAGAAATAAAAAAATAAGAAGGAATGAAACATACCGAAGAATATAGAAAATAAACACTAATAGGCAAGTAGCAAAATAAATACATCCAATGTTCCTGGAAGTACACGTACAAAACACACGCACAGAAAAGAACAAGAGAGCGCATTGAGCGCTGCGCAACGAGAAAGGAGGTAGGCTCAAATTCCCCCGAGTACCATTGAGGACAATAAAGCAGAGGAAAGGATCTGATAAAGGAAAATTGCATGCATGAGGCTATTTAGGCGACAACTCTAAGTAGCCTTAATCAGAATTATTGATGTTCCCAAAAGATACGAATACGTAGTTAATTTCAGCAAAGAAAGCTTTACAGACAAACTAGTCTCAATTGAGGGCAACAGAGGAAGGGGGATGGCTGTTTATGGGGGTGTTAGGACAAGTTATGACAAGTCATGGCCTGCAGCCGCACGCTCCTGCCTCGTCTATTTAAGAAGCAGTAGCTGATCGCAGATCGTCAGACATAAATTTTTCAACAATGGAGAAGGTTGAGCACCGCGCAGTGATCAAATTTTTGACCAAGGAAGGCAAGAATGCAAAAGAGATCCATGAACGCATGGTTGCACTGTACACCGTCACCGCCCCTTCCCATGCAACCATTGCTCGCTGGAATAGGGAGTTCCGCCACGGTCGTGAGTCCCTTGAAGATGACCCTCGTCCACGACGTCCGTCAGACGTGACCAACGAGGGCATTGTGGCCCGTGTGGAGTAGACGATCCTTGAAAATCAGCGGGTGAAGGTCGAAGAAATCGAGCGAGAACTTGGAATATCACATGGAAGTGTTATCAACATCATCCACGACAATTTGGCCATGACCAAGGTCTCTGCCCGTTGGGTCCCTAGAAACGTCACGCCCTATGATCGACTTCAACGTCGTCAAAGTCCACAAGGCCAGAGTTGCACAAGCTGCCCTGCGCGAGTGTGGATTCGAGGAGCTCAACCATCTCCCCTACAGTCCAGATCTGGCCCCTAGCGACTACTTTTTATTTCACCAGCTCA
Source organism: Ceratothoa steindachneri (assembly GCA_963969495.1). Classification (NCBI taxonomy): domain Eukaryota; kingdom Metazoa; phylum Arthropoda; class Malacostraca; order Isopoda; family Cymothoidae; genus Ceratothoa; species Ceratothoa steindachneri. Next base: position 120,115,365 of record OZ018318.1, on the reverse strand, counting down.
AGACTGCACTGCGTGGACGCTGGTTTGGGGACGATGAAGATGTCCAGCTCGCCGTCCAGGAGTGGATTGAACAGCAGTCGGGAGATTTCTGGTCGTCGGGAATTCGAAGCCTCAGGGACAAGTAGCGCAAGTGCATTAAAGTCGAGGGTAGTTATATTGAAAAATAATAAAACACTTTTGCTCATATCTCGTTTCCTTATATCCGAATTGCAAAACTTATTGACCGTCCCTTGTATATATATATATATATATATATATATATATATATATATATATATATATATATATATATATATAGATATATATATATATATATATATATATATATATATATATATATATATATATATATATGAAAATGGAGGGAGGAAATAACCCGGAAATACTCTGGAGTTCTTTATTGAGGTTTCGCCTTTCGGCTTCTTCATAACAGAACTACAGAAGAAAGGAGATCGCTCTTTATATATGTAGGCAGATGTCATATCGGGTCACGGTTGCTCGTCCTCGGTCGGCTTCTTTGAGTTGGTCGGTTGATGTTATCGCACTCCGACCTTTTCGCTTCATTTCTTATGACCCTAGCTGCACCATTGGCCAGCGGAAGAACCCGTCTTGGTTACCTGTCGGAGATAATATGCGCTGCTTCAATCCTTCTTCTCTCTCTTTTTACTAAACCCTTATGAATTACTTTGATCCCAGCCAATTAGGCAAATGACCGTATTTATCGATATGGCGTTTGATATCCTATGATTTCTAATGTCCCTCTTATTCTAATTAATCCTAGTCTTAATATCTCTTGCTGATTCGCCATAATAACTGCCATCGCATCCGTCACAGGGTATTTGATAAATAATACCCTTGTCGCTTTTAGCTGTCGAATTCCTATGCTTCACTAACTTCCCAACTCTGGTTCTTGCAGAGTTAGCTATCAAAATAATTGACTTTCTAAGAGACCTGTCCAATCTCTTTGCCGCCATAGAGTATGGAGCAGACAGGTACCTGACCTCTTCTAATCCCTTCCCGGCGGGCTCATTACCTTCGTCCGCCTCTGTGAGCCTTACCTCTCTACTTCTCTCCGCTATTTTTAATGCTTTTTGACGTAATTTTATTAAAAGTCCCTCTGGATACTTTAGTTACACGAAGGCTTTCGGGATATAATCATATTTATCATTCAAAAGACTTCGCTACAAATGCAAATAACCCTTAAATAAAACCCTGTCTTCGTTTTCTTTCCATTTTCCAGAGAGAGAGAAAATTTATAAAATCGTCCTTATTCGTGGTTTTCCTGTACACGGAGAATTTTGCCCTATCGTCATTCCTATGGACCAACGTGTCTAGGAAAGGAATTTCATCGTTCTCTTCTTCTTCCACTGTAAACTGCATGTCCTCATCCACTTCGTTCAGCAGTTCCAACTTGTTGCTTATATCGGTACCCGCTGGAATTACGGCCAGGACATCGTTTACGTACCTCCATCAAAGTGAGTCACTCCCCATAGCCTTCGTCAATTTTCTCGTGTCTAGAACTTCCATGAATAAGCATGCCATAACGGCACTAAGAGGCGATCGACATGGCTAGTTCCCTGCACTGCCTATATTCGTCCCCCTCAAAGGTGAAAGTACCAAACCTTGCACATAATGATATTGACCTGATATAATCCCTCCTATTAATAGGTAGATCAGAGTCATTGATGTTAGCTACTGCTTTCTTCACTGCCTCTAAGGCACCATCTTCTGGAACAATGGGACATAATGCCTCCACATCAAAGACAACGAGTTTCTTTCCCCTGAGGTTTAACTCACATAATCTATATTTTCAAATAAACTTTACTGATTTTGCGCAATGCTTGAGACAATGGTTTGTCTAATACCTTAGAAATCTTATGATGAGCACTACCCACTCCTGAGGTGATTGGTCTAAGTGGAATGCCTTGCTTGTGAGTTTTAGGAAGCCCCCTCATTTTAGGAGGTCTCGGATTCTCGTCAATGAGGTTGACTAGCTCCTTACCCCTCTCCGTTTTCTATGTATTTTTCTAACTCCCTTCTCAAATAATATAGCCTGCTTATCGTCATTTCATGGATACCTTTTCTCGTATGTAGTAATGTCATTGAGTAAATCGTTCATTTTTTCTATATATGCTGACCTGACCAATACCCCCCTCCCCTTCCTTTGTCCGCTTGTGTTATTAAAATTTCTAAACACTTACCCCGCCCAGATTCTCTAATGCGGTCATGAATCTTTTCTTTTCCGTATAACATAGTTCTGCCCGTCAGCGATACCCTTAAAGCAAAATAAAATTCCTTGAACAGACACCTTTTATCCACATCACTCTCACTGTGTATGTAATTCTTAGCTAAGTAAGGTTTCTACTCGATAGATTGTTAACTAAATTAAACCTGCCCATTTGATTCCATTCACTTGAGAGTGAATGGAATAACTTATTGTCAATTGTTTTCGTTTCTAGTCTCGATTTGTCCTATATTCTGCTTTTGTTCTTGGCTTAACCCGTGGATTAGTTCCCCCAAATTCATTAGAAAGTCGTGACGCACGAGGGCAGAAAACTCGTTCACTAAGCAAAACGAAATTCTTTATTGGTCCGAGGTGTTTCAATATATACAAATATAATTTTCAAATGCTAAACAGTTGTGACTAGGGGATAATATAGTGAGATTTATATATGTGATTAGTTGTTTTAAGATTTATACGAACATATTATAGGAAATGGAATCTCTTTAAACACGTGAAGGTGCATGCAAATGGTTGAGACACTATAATGGTCACAGTATTAAGATGTGGAGTGATTATTATTAGGTGCAGATGGACGGGAGGAAGGCAAGATGAATTGTGCATCTGTTTGAATATTTAATTTCGGCCCTTTTTCCTTTATGTATAAGGACTCTAATATAAGCAGCTATCGTCGGTTTGGAGCGTGTGCTAAGATTTTGGTGTTTTCATCAAGTGACTTCCGGTCCAGTTATTTTCCATGTTTTCCCAACGTATCTGTCCTGGGGGCACCGTTGCTTAAGTGATAGGTCCATTCTTCGTGTTAGCTTTGTTTCGGTCATTCCGATATATGAATGAGGTTGGAGTTCACAGTCTCCCATTTTGCAAGTATATTCATGTATCAGGTAACTTCTCTGCTTAGGTGTTAGGTGAGGTCTTGGGTTATTTATCCTTATGAGATTGGAGGTGCTTTTGTTATTGTAGTAAATTATGAGGGATACATTATTCTCATTTTTGTGTTATTTTAACTCCTTTGTTTATGATTTCCTTTATAACTCTTTCATCTGTTTTGTATGCTGTGCTCATGATGTTCTTTTCTGCCTGTTGATTGGTACTGTCTTTAGGTGACATATACCATCTTTCATTTTTTGGCGAATAGCGGCGTTTATGTCTCCAACCATTGTTTACAAGTACTTGTGTAGCACGCTCGAGTTCTTCGTGTGGAACTTTCCATGTTGAGCAATGGGTGAACGCACGGTCGATGTATGAACTTATTACGCTTTTGTTGTAACGTTCAGGACTTTCGCTTTCTGCATTCGTGCACAGACCAGGATTTTTATTTTTTTACGTAAACGGTGGTAGTTATTTTATCGTAATGTTTAGTGGTAAGAGTACCTAGAAATGGGAGTTGGTTATTTTGCCTATTTTCGATTTATAGATGAGAGAAGAACAGTTTTTGAATGTTTCTAGTAGTTCCTGCATTTCTTTTTTTGTTTCTATATTTAGGTACAGTATATGTCATCTATATATCTGCAGTAAATATGCAAAAGTTTGCAAACACTACTCTAAGGGGAAACCCAATGCCACGCCATCGGTTTGAATGTACAGATCGCCATTTGGTCCATAGAAGGGGGCTTCCATAGTTCAGGTTAAGTGGAGTTCCTTCAAGGCATTCCTCGGTTTACTAAGAGGGGGGCGATCGTTTTGGTCGTATACTATTTTTAGGATTAAATCTATAGTTTCGTAAACAGCTACATTAGTAAGTAAGGATTAGACCTCCATGGAGGCTATGATATTTTTGAGGGTGGTGGAGTGGATTAGATCAATGAAGTCTGCCGAAGATTTCAAGCTAAATTTGGTGGGCATGAAAGGGTAAGTATCTTATTTAGGAACTTACCAAGGTTATATGTTGGAGTATGGTTCTGGCTTATTATAGGTCTTAGTGGGTTGCCATTTTTATGGGTTTTAACGTTACCGTAGGCGTAACCGGGGGCAAAGGCTCAGATTATTTTTCTTGATTTTTATATTTCTTGCCCTCTTCTATGGACCAAACGGCGATCTATACTTTCAAACCGATGGCGTTGCAATGATTCTTCCCTTGGAGTAGTGTTTGCAAACTTTTACATGGGAACAGTGGAAGAACGAGTTTTTTAAGGTTACCATGACCACATATTTACTGACTAGACTGCGCCCAATCAATCTCGATGGTGGAGTTTACAGTATACCATGCTATAATTGCAAATTAACATACATCGGAGATTCAGCCCACTTTAATAAGAGGATGAAAGAACATTTAGCATATATAAGAGAGGGTACAAACTCTTCGTCTATTTACGCACATGCAAAAGCACGACCATAGAATTGATTTTAACCATGCAAAAATCATTTATAAATCAAAATATTATATTGAGAGGAGAATTGCGGAATCCCCCATCATCAACCAAGTTGATAATTTAAATTTATCTGAAGGGCAATACAAATTTAACAAATATATATCAAATAGAGTCGTCAATCTTATTTATAAACCCCCGGACGCAATGCGTCTCGAGGATTAGTAACTCTCCAGATTATTTCCGGTTCCATTTCATTTTGTTTAGCTTGTCATTCACGCCAGATTCACTCGAGTTTTTTATTCAGATTGTTTGCTGCTGTTTCATTTTGTTTAGGATGTGTCTTACCTTATATACACTGTGCTCTTTGCCTCATTACTAGTTGAAAATGGCATCTGGCCAAAACTAGTCCGATAGTTGTAAATAAAATCTTGATTCAAATATTGTGATTTACCATTATCTTTCAGTGATATACTTCACGCTAATGTGATCTCTTCCATTCCATTATATATATATATATATATATATATATATATATATATATATATATATATATATATATATATATATATATATATATATATGAAGACATATGCGATGGTTACGAACATTTCATTTTCTGGACGTTTCGGTCATTAAAGATGACCATCATCAGCGAGCCATATATATATATATATATATATATATATATATATATATATATATATATATATATATATATATATATGTGTGTGTGTGATTATGTGTGTGTGTGTGTTTTGGATTTCACGACGTATAGGTGAGAATGGGTGTAGGAAGTAGAAAACTGGAAAACACTATGGAGTTCCTTATTAACGTTTCGCCTATTGGCTTCTTCAGAAGAGAACTGTAGGAGAAGGAGGAGTTTAGAAAATTTTAGGCGTCAACCGGCCGGGGTAGAGTGATCTCTCCCCGGTTTGCCAAATGCGAGCACAGTAGCAATTCACCAGGAGTCTGGAAGGATATCCTGTACCCAGATCCTGTTGAATAAATCTAACAGAAATGGCATGCCTCGCTCACCAAGGTGTCAAAGCATGGCGTACGAGACATCACCCGGACCAAGGGTGGTGTCCGGGCTCGAAGCGAGAGCGGAACGCAATTCGTTCATTGTAAACCTGTCGTTAAAGGGGTTCTCCGCCTCTGGAGATAAAGTCCGGTCGGCGGCCTTTCACGGAATCACAAAATCGCGACGCGCATTGAATGCTGGCGGAATAGCATCCCAGCTAGAGAATGCGAATAAAGCGGTCGCGAAGGATTCGGCTACGTGCGAGAACTCGCCACAAATCGTTTTGACTCGGTTCCACACCTTTGCTAGAGGGGTCTTTCCCGTTAGGTGAAGACACATATGCCCGCCAGGAAGAGCGGCGGACGTGCTTCGAAACATACTGAAACTTAGCCCTAGCTCTAAAAAATTCACCTTCAGTAAAGTCGTTCGGGGGGCGCTTATAGCGCATATAGGCATAACGCTTTTCTTTGAGGGCCGCCTTCCACTCGGATGACCACCACGGAAGCGGTCGCCTTGCAAAACGACCATACGTTCTAGGAATAGTAGTTAGTCCAACGGCGATGAGGTTACCTGAGAAGGGGGTGTCTACCGTTCAGATTCCAGAGCAAGACAAAGGGTACCGTACCACGACGTGGTGGAAGTCCCCCGCGTCGAAGTCGGCTGACAAAAGGAATGTACTAAAATCACAGCATACCTCCTATCCAGGTGCTGCTGCACCGCGTCGAATCGGTGGAATGTACGCAGAAATAACAGTATACTTGCACAGTTACTGCCTTAAAGGAGGTATTCAAAGTAAAGACACGGACGGAGACAGCCTGTCGGGTGTAGATAGCGCCTTTTCCTGCCCGGAACGCATCCCGTGGGGGCATGGTCGCAAAACCATTATACTCCGGGAGGGTGAGCAGCGGGCACGTGCCCAGGATGGTCTCCTTCAAAAAGATAATTAATGGAAAACGGGTGAAGATGAGCCTCCACAGCTCCTCCTAGTTGACCCGGAGTCCGTGGCAATTCCATTGAAGGAATATGCCCTTCAGGTCTTGCTCGGAGGAGATGCAGGGACTCTTTTCGAAAAGATGACCTTTACAGGAATGTCCGCACGCTTCCCGGATGCAGATCCATGGGCGCTGTTGGCAGAACAATGCGCTGAAGGCGCTGTCGCCTTTGAGGGCTTATCGGAGGAGCTTGAGCTCTCCATGCAAGTCTTTTCCTCCCTCCGCTTCGAAACCTTAGGCAGGCAGTGTGTCTTTGGAGGCAGGCTTCCTTCTTTGGAAGATCCAACGCCTTCAAGTCATATCATAGTGTTGTCTTTCTTTCGGGGGGCAGCTTTAGGAACCCCGGAAGATGCCCTCACGACCGGCTTCATGAGTGTTGCTTCTTGTGAGTCTAACGATTTGGTGGAGGCGCGCGGCTGTTTCGCCTTAGGTGAAACGGTTACACTGGGTGAAACGGTTACACTGGGGAAAGGAGGTAGAGCTCTGGTTTTAACCAGGGCTGGGCGTGAACCATTTGTGCCACCAGCTTTACCAGGCGAGTGCTGGAGGTGGATAGAACCCACAGAAGAGATCCGAATGGGCGTGGAAACCACCGTGTTTGTAGGCCTGGAGGAGACAGGAACAGATGGTGTCTTTTTTAACATTAAAGCATAGGACGTCCCATGTAGCGCCCGAGGTAAAGGACCAGGTGCTTTGCTTCACGAAATGAGAGATGATCCTGGGACTGAACGGCCAGGATTTTCTTCTTATGGAGATACGCACCACATTGCTTCGAAGAAGTGAGGTGCGGCTCTCAACAATTGGAACACTTTGTCACACACGATTTGAACTTTTTGTTGGCTGCCTTGGAGCAACTTAGAAATACTTCGGGTAACCCCGACTTTGCTCGTCTACAGGAGCGATTCGTATGGCCGAAGCTGTGGCAGTAGAACACCTCCGTGGCAGTGGCACGAATGCCTTCACGCGGTATAGATACCAACCGGCGCGCACCGACTCAGGGACACAGTTGAACGTGACGAAAAGTGTAGGGGTGAGTCTCGAGGCCCCTCCCTGTTTTCTCATCACACGTTCGACCTAGATCCCCCCCCCCCTGCTCAGTCAGCTATAAGGTGATCTCATCTCTGGAAGAGTCCACAAGTTTTCTCTCATAAGCCACTCGTTTCAGGAAGTTCATGGTAGAGTGCGACTTCACACTCCCCGGTATGCCATCAACTGTCCGAAGGGCACTAATCATGGCCGCCTCAGAGGGATTTGACGCATGCGCCAGAAGACTCTCGTCGAGAAACGGGTCACATTCGGTTCTCTATCAATCACGCTAGCTAGTGCTCACCTCTTATCGATCATGTTGCGCTTGGCCAACATAGTACCATCAGTGGACCGAACTACGCGAAAGCGTTTGATGCTAGCGGGCTAGAGAACGACAGGTAATCTCTGAATGAGGGGCCCCAACGTAATCGAGGCTCCACTCTGCGCACTTTTTGTCTTAGTCTGGGATTCCCCACCCGAGGAAGCAACGTGGCCGGACGTGCCGATCTTGGCTTGGTTGCTTACCAAAACGTCCTTCTCCGTGGCTGCCGTGGAGGGAGATAAGCTTCGAGTCTTTTTTCTCTTTTTCGTCTTCTTGTTCCTTTTCTTTTAGGAGAGGAGGATGGGGAATGAACCCGCTTTTCTTCTCTGATAGTGGGATGTCCTAGGCCAGATGGACCGTTCTCTACAAGATCCTTCGCCCAAATGGAGAAAAAAGAGAGGGACTGCCGCTGGAAAGAGTGAGGTGCCCAAGGAAGGCCAATGAGAATGGGGTGAGAGGGAGTTCCCTGCACCCATAGGCATAGGGGAAGAGTGAGCCTCCTCTGCGGTCAGAGAGGTTTAGAAGGTCCCCTAAGAAAGCACACTGAGAGGGACCTCATTTTCTTTAGTGGAGCTGCCCGAGAGCGGCCCTGATGCTGGTGGGGGTGGAGTAAAAGGAGAGACTTTGGAAACTTCATTCATGATGCACGGGACCCACTGCGAGGGGTGAACACGGAGCCAGCAGAGCCAGCTGCCGCCATTTAGGACCAATCCTCCCGCCCAGTGCACAGATAACCCTTCTGCATGGCGGCTCCACCTTGAGGTGGGCGTAAAATTGATAGACAGTGAGAGGAAACAGCAAGGGTATGTGAGTATAGTGAGGGTGGGGATGAAGCAGATTGTTAAAAACCCACTACCAAACCAAAGCTCAGGGTGAAGAGGCGTTATCCCTTGCGCTCTCAGTCCCGATCCGGGATGGTCGGGTGGGAGGAAGTTGCTCAGCGTCTACTCTGTAAAATTAGAAGCCGGCGAGAGAAAGTTATGGGAGAGGTTTTATGGAAAGTTAGCAAGCATGGTAAGAAGACAAGGTGTCAGTAAGAAGGAGAAGAGGCTAAGCTGGGACTGGACGGGACGCTGAGTACCGTCAGTACGGCGGCCAAGAAAGCAAATCACGGTGCCCCTTACAGTGTCTAACCTGCAATCAAGAAACTACAAATATATATATAACTCGTAGCTGCGAGTCAGATATAGCAGAGGAAAGCAAAGCGCATTCATATCTCCAATGTGAGACGCTGATTTTGCTCTCCTCTGTACACATTAATGACATTACTACATACAAATAGCGGACTAAAACCACTCAACACATAAGCCCATACGTGCGGGACGAGACAGCTGGGGAAACTCGTTAGAGACCCCACATGCACAACACAACACGCTGTGATGGCACTGAAACACCCCGCAGCCCACGACCACCCACAACTAACACCAATCCATACATAAGCTAACAGCATCATGTATGACGCGTTTCTCTGTACGCACGCACGCCTCTCCTTCCATCAGCAATCCTCACACCGCACCAGTTGTATTTCTGTTGTATTTCTACCACAAATTACACAAAAAAATTAACACCTATTAGTTCTAGCCACTGACCTGTTAACTGTCCCTATCCCCTCTAAGTATATTCCCGAACCGTCTACTTTAAGACTATTGATCTCCTCTGCTCCCCACCGTCTGTTCTTTCCATTCACATCCCATCGAATCTTAGGTTCTTCGAGCAGTTTGGGTATTAGCTCTAGATTTAATGCAACATGGTACATGTGGTCCAATATTTAGAATGATCGCTAAGATTAGAGCCTGCATGTTACAGGAGCTCAATAACTGCATGAGCTTGTGATGCTGGAACCACATTATGGAATTGCATCTGACTCAAAACTACCTCCTCAAAGACCGGCAGTTTGAAGTCTTATGAAATTTTATGATTGGTTCACAGTAAATTGGTCCTCACAGTTTTTTACTGAAAGAAGGCATTTTGGACTACCCTAAATCGTTATCTCATTTACCCGGTAGTGGCATATAAATAGCAACTGTATTTCGTCCAATAATTCAAAACAAAAAAATATTTATCCAATTTCAGCGTCTCTTATGTTTGTATGTGTTCGAACGTAAATTGTTCCTAAAAATCTATCGTGAAGCTGATTGGTCCATTTTTTTGCAGTGGTTAAGTGTAAAATATAAAGTTTGTTTTAAAGCTACATGAATAAATTAAACATAAAAGTGTCATTAAAAATCTGCTTAATTCTGATTGGCTAAATTTAGTATTGCTTATGTTAGGTATAATAACTATATATAGAGCAGCATTTGGGTAAAAGAGATAGGGACGGCCGAATATTAGACTAGGCTTTGCTGACAACCTTCGGATAAAGCATTTTTACTTGCTTAGTAACGGACCTTGAGCACCACCTACATAGAAAAGCGCCTATTTTCGAAGTCAACTGGTGAATTAAGCTTCACCCTTCAAAAAGAGATAATACTTTTTTCATCGACGATTCATAACTCAATGAGGGCTTAAACACCTCACTGCTCCCGTGTTTGACCTACGTGGGTACCTGCTTGGATGTCTGCCATCCATTGATTTCATCTTAAATATGCCGGCCACTTGGACGGACATAATTAAGGGCTTATGTGAAAACTGCGTTGAGGACTAGACCACAGCCGAAGCGTGGGTCAGAAATTATCTCGAAACTGGGGCATAACTGCGAGTCCCGGACGGAGGAGAGATCCTCATCGCCTGGGGGACCCGGCTTAGAATCATAGAGGAAAGTACACCCGTCTCTATGTAGTTGGATGCAGTTATGGCGTAAGTACTCGAGATGGGGGGGGCAAAACTTTAGCGGCCGTTGATTCGGCCGCTACTGAATCAAGTCCACCATAATTCACCCCTCTTGAGGTTCCCACTTGAGATCCACCCCATCCATCCATCACCTATTATTCTGACAGCAAATGAGCGGGGGACCAACAAGAAAATGGACGGGGGCGTTTTCTTACCATCTTTTGGACTCGTACCCCAACCTACCTGCACTAACCGCTAACTCCCTTACTACTTCATAACTTCCTTTTTCACCCCAAACACCATAATTACAATTTGGTTTCAGAAAAGAAGACGCCACAAGAGCACTTAGTAAGGACGTGGAAGACTATGGAGACCCTCACTAAGATGGTTCCCCTAAGGACCATCCTCGGAAAGAAAAACTCCGAAAAAAGGCACCTCTGTGAAACCATCTACCTCAAACTAAAAGTAGCACTGGTGAAACTTGTTGAAGTCTAATCTGAATTCATCGCCTTATGTGCCAAAACTAAGGACGTGAACCAGCTGTTATCAGAAGAAGGAGCGAGGATCCTCAGGAACACTGGACTGGAAGCAAAAAAAAACTCCACAAGTGGCAGCAAACCGAAGCGTGATCTGCCGCAAAGTGGAGAGCTTGGTGGGTGAGCATAAACCCGAGGAGCTCAAAGAGAAGATCACCAAAAGCAATCCATGGGCCCAAGTTCGTGAAATAATAAAATTTCGCGAACACACCCACGTGTTTAAAAAAACTTTCGCTATCACTGAAATGGCCAAGAAATCAACGCAGAATTGAATACTGGTATTTAACATGAGAATATCAGGCAAAAAACATTCAACAGAAGAAATTTAATAGCATGCAAATGTGCTTTGTATGCTATAAATTCAAGGACCATACAACGACGACATGCCTGGACAAAAACAAACTGTAGTGCAGTGAATGCGACACAGAAAGACATCGATTTGATAAGTGCAAGAGCACTAAGAAGAAATGGGTAAACTGCAAAGGGGAACATAAGACCATGGCCCTGAACTGCCCCAAGCGCCGTGAAATCATCAAAAGGAAGGAAGAAGAAGAGAGGAAAGCTAAGGAAATGACCTACGCGAATACCGCCAAGAAAAATGCGGAAATAAAGCCTGCATCTACACCTACACAGAGGAATATAACAGGAGACCAAAGTGCAAAAATACTGATCTGCATTACTCACGCAAATGTGGCTAATGCAGGGAAGCCTGGTTGCTATTACCAGGTACTCAATGTTCTCCTGAAAGCAAACAATCTCACTTCATTAATTATGCCTGCAGACCCTAAATGCTTCAAGGTATTCAAGTAATCAGTCATAAGTAACAACACTGTCAAGCCTGGACTGGAGGAGATCGTCGAAGCTCCCAAACGGAGGATGACGAAGAACAAGAAGAAAAAGAAAGCTGAAAGTGAGGAGGGATCTTCCTCTTCTGACAACGACGAGGGCCCCTGCACCAGTACACGAACTACGAAGAGCAGGTCCAAAATCCCGAGTCCCCCTCCAAAGAAGGAAAACCCTGGGCACAATAAAACCGCCCAACCAGCCCCAAGAATAAGAAGAGGCATAGGTAAAAACAATTCACCATGTTACGAAACGCACTGAAGATATTGGAAATTAATGCAAACGGCTATGCGACGAAAAGACTTCTTTACGGAAATGTATTCAGGGAAAATGATGCGGACATCATCTTAATTTCGGAATACGGGATCGACACGCGTAGTGCAGAAGTGAAAATCTGGAACAACAATTTGTTGATCACGAATTATTAGCAGAAGCGGTTCGACAGAGCTGCTATTGCAATAAAGAAAGGGATTAAATACAAGCAAATAAGAAATCTAGAAGAATCCTACCTCGCGATTGAGGTCGAACTCGACATATGAAAGTTGGTCGCTGCTACCGGATATCAACCGCCAAGGAGAGATGTATTATCAGTTCACACTTTCACTGCCCTACTTGGCAGAAGATCCTCAACTATATTAATGGGGTATCTGAATGCCAGATGCCGAGAATCCGGTTACAGGACCTTCAACGGTATAGGAAGAAGCCTGGACCTGTTGCTGGACAGAAATATTGCGCAGCGAATAGGCGCCGACTTCCCTACCCTTGTCAGAGCAAGAAGTGCCACAAAACCAGACATCTGTCTGGCGAATCGTCAGTTGCGGTTCAATCACTACATGGAACCAGTCCAAGTATCATTTAGTGACATATAGGCACCTACACATTATCAAGAGGAACTCTATACAAGTTCCATCTGTAGTCAGAAAGAACTACAAAAGAGCAGACTGGACACGGTATGCGTGCCTTCTCGAGGCCTATGATCCGCCCAATTTGGACGAGGCAATTCTCGAGGAGATTGACGAGGCACTCGACGACCTCAATAACCATCTCATCAACGCAGATAGGGCTTGTATCCCTAAATCCTAGTATAGAACCATCTCTATTTACAGATGGATCGAATACATGAAGGAGTTATACCGTGAGCTGAAGTTATTGTATGAAATCAACACCAGGAATGCGTCAGTTTACTCAATACAGCGAAGTAAAGAAATCAAAGAAGAACTCAACTAGTTGACCCTCGAACAACAATGGAGACGATGGGATGATACGTTCGATAGCCTCGATCACGAAGCATCTCACACAGATTTTTGGGAAAAGATCAGAAATCTCAAAGAATTGACTGGAAAGAAGCAGAAGATCGAGCTACAAAAGGAAGATGGAAATATGGAAACGGAAGGAGGAAGAATTAAAGAGCAATTCCGAAGCTATTGGGAAAAAATCTTCAATATAAATGAAGAGGAAAACAAAGACTATGAGCTAGAGTTTGAAAGGAACATCATCGACGAGCTTAACGACAAATACACAAGACGCACCCTCACCACCAGATGGATAGACAGCGCGACGGAGACGTCGAGATTACCGAAGAAGAACTACTTGGCGCGCTCCGCTCATTCCGACAAAAAGTCCCAGGACAATCGTGGCTTAAAATGTCATCGAAGGGATGAGAAGGATATATAACGCCTGTCTCAACAGAGGATACTTTCCAGATCCTTATAAAACGGCTAAGATGATTTTCTTGCCCAAGCACGGAAATAACCCAACGTTGAAGGAGAGCTACCGCCAATTTCACTTCTAGAATTTGGCGGGAAGCTCTTCGAGAAGATCCTCAACAGAAGATTGGTGTCTCACCTTGAAGAGAACTCCTTTTTCAACCCACATCAATTCGGGTTTAGGAGGAAGCGAAGTACGGAGATGGCGATTAATGTCATCACGGAAAAGCTAACTCAAGCAAAACGGGAAAGGAGTTACGTGGACATTGTTTGTCGAGATGTATCAAAGGCGTTTGATAAGGTGTGGCAACGGGGAATGCAGTACTAGATTTTACGACTGTGCCTAAGTGAAAACTTAGGAAGAACTCTCTGTGACTATGTCATGGAGAGAGCGGCGTACATCAAGTTTAGGGTGCACGGACGGACCAATGTTAACGCTCACTGCGGGCTTCCTGCTTATGGTTGCCTGTCCCCCACTCTCTACTTGATTTACACCGCTGATGTTCCAGCCCCTGTAAGCCTCACTTGCTTCAACATTGAATTCGCCGATGATTTCATCCAGATAATCACTTGTCCATGGTGGAATGCGCCTTGGTAAGCTCGTATGACAGCAGCAGAAATTGAAAATCTTAACAACTACGAGGCCCGGTGGAAGATCCGCACCAACCAGGAAAAGTTCAAAATAGTCCCCATAGGCAGGAGACTACTTTACGAAGGTCAGGGCGAGGGATAGACGTTATCCCTACTCCACAGAGTGAAATGTACTCGAAATGAAGATTAGTTCATCCGGGTACAAGAAGCACGGCCAAGAAAGAATCGCCAAGGCCACTGCTGCAGTCAAAACTTTATACAGGTTCAGAAGTCTTCATCAAAGCAATAAGAAAAAGATCTACAATGTATTTGTAAGATCGATGCTGCTATACCCCGCTTCCGTCCCCTCGTGTGTCTCGAAGACACAAAAGTGGAAACTACAAGTGGTGCAGAATAAATGTATGTACCTAATTAGAAGTACATACAGATATGAGAGAAGACGCCAGGAAGAGTTGCACCAGGAGGCGTAGTTAAGTCCCATTAACATTCTCATAGAAGAATGGACAAAGCATATAAGGGAGCTGTTAATAGTGAATTGGAAGATGATATCGGCCAAATGATTGACCAGAACAGAAGAGGAATAAGTCGCGCCAGATTTCCGAGCTCCGCTGAGTTTTAACTGGTGGAGCAGAAGTGCCGTTCTACACATGATAATAGAAATGTTTTTTACCCTAAGCCAAATAAAAACCCAACTAAGAAAAAGATTATATACTTGTGAAACCTCACCGATTTCTACAAATTCACCGATGAAGACCCAAATTTACCGAAGAAGACATCCACGAAAAAACAAAAAACACGAATTACACTCACTACAAGATATACGAAAAAAACAAAGACACTAAGCACAAAACCAAAGTAATTAATAAAGTAATTATTACCACAACATCAAATGCGCATATCATACCCAAGAATATTAATTGTTTTTTTTTAAGACAAATTTCTTGAACGGCATATTATATATATATATATTATATATATATATATATATATATATATATATATATATATATATATATATATATATATATATATATATATATATATATATATATATATATATATATATATATATATAGAAACTAATTCAAAGACAACAAAGGAACCACAAAACATAAAATACTTAGACGCGTTAGGCCTGATCACCAGGCACTAGCATCTCTTTGCGCCGTCCCACACTTCTTTCTCTTTTCGACACTTGTCTATTTTCCGCTATTTATACCCACACCCTATTTCTATCCCCTAACCACACCTACTCTTACAACAATTCAAATTCATTCAAAAGAGATAGGATTGCTCAGACTTCATTAAATAAACAACGTTACTCAGAAGAAGGTTGATACCCGACAATAGAGGTAGAGGAAAGGGAGGGCGAATTAACAAACGCAAATTTTTTTTCACTTTTCCCTACAGGGAATTTAAAAAGAGAAAAAAGACATTTGGAACTGTGAATAGGTAACACATGTCTGCCTATATCCCCCTACTAAACCCTCTGAGGAGCAGCCAAGTGGGCGTAAACTGGATTGCCATTCACTTAGCCTCTACTTAACTGTGTCGTTCTCTGTGATATACATGATTGGAGGCACCAAGGAAAGCAGGTTCGAGGAGTAGCCCACTGTGGAACTCGGTGTCTGAGGCACCCGGACAAAGGGCAGGGCTGCAACTTCTGGGGGATGAGAAGTGGGGTCCCGCCCCCACTTCTCCACCCTGGGAATCCAGCTAGGAGCATAGAGGAAAGCAATACCCGTCTATATGTATGTCGGCTGCAGCACTGATACCAAATCCCTCGAGGGGCAGCACCCTCGGTTAGCGATGGTTGATTCCGCGTTAACCAACAAAAAGTCCGCCATACAATCACACCTCGTAAGGGTCCCTCCAGGTTCTCCCATCATCATCATCTCCCCATCCGGCAATCTATGTTCACTAACGCTGCGCTGCTACGAGGAGGGTGTTAGTCACGACTCAACCCATTTAACGAGAAATCATAGCCTCAAAGAAGAAGACACAAGATATTCAACCATCCTCTAATCACCGGAAGAAAAAGAAAATAGGCAAAAATCAGAAAGTCCCCGTGGGGCCTCACTGGGTGCAAAATGGCCGTAGAGAATACCATAAGAATCTCCATGCGGATGATCAACGGGCAGAACAAGCCCAACATGGATAAGGTATTTGAGCTAATGTTCGATAAACTCAACATCGTTCTTGTAAGGCTTCTAGACGCCCTATCCGGGTACGTCGCGATCAGCGAACGGGAAAAGGACGTAGAAGCTATTAAGAAAGAAGAAGCTCTTGAAATCCTAAGAACCATTGGACTACAGACTGCTATCCCTTCACAAATGCAAGCTCATCGCAGTATTGTTTTCAGGATCGGGAAACATAATAGAGAAGAAATTAAAGAATAAATCGAGCTTAGACAAAAATGGGATAAAGTCGCAGATGTCATCAAATTTAAGAACAGGTGGGACAACAGCGACTACACCCATGTATATAAGGTTGTCTTCGCGCAGAAACGTCTGTGGCCCAAAAAGGCGAAAGAACAAGGCTTGCTTATATTCAACGGGAAGGTGAGTGGAGACCATATAGAGCGAGAAAAATTATTTCCAGTCCTGTTTTCCTTTCGCTGCTACAAAATGGACCAGCACGCCACCAAAGACTATAAAGAGCCTGTGGAAACGTGCTCCGAGTGCAGCGAGAAGGGACACCACTGAAAGGACTGCCCCAACAACTACGAGAGATGCACCAACTGCGGGCAGGGCCACAGATCAATGGATATGGCATGCCCAGTCTAAAAGGAAATAATAAACAAAAAGGAAAATGACAAGAAACAGGAAGAGGTACGCAGATCAAACACTACTTACGCACAGGTAGCTTAAGTCGCGTACAACGAAAGAAAAACGAAGAAAACATATTTGAAGATAGAGAACGAAGAGTCTACAAAAAATCCTAACGTGCATCCTCTATGCTCACGTTAGGAATCTAACCTAACCCGGTTGCTTCGCAAAAGAACTCAACCAAATGCTGGCCAAAAACGAAATGTGCCAAATGTGGTTCCCAGACGACCCTCCATCAGGAGACGTCCTCCAGCTGCAAATAGTTCATAATAGTGCAAATGAGATGGACACCAACAAGGAATAAATAGGGAATGAAACCTAGGAACCCAAAGCTGCTGAAGCTAAACCCGCACAGGCTCAACCAAATAGAAAATTCACAAAGAGAAGCGAAACGGTGGCACCGTCATCAACGGAATCCACTGACTCCTCGAACTATTCCGACTCAGAAGCCGCTAAAAACAAGAAAAGCAAAAAAGGCAAGAAAAACAATAAACCGCTCGAAGCGGATAGGATTAATATCACAATTTATGCGTCAGCGAAATTCCCCTTCCATGAAAATATGTACGAAACAAAAATTCTAAACGGAGTAAATAAGAAAATATACAAATGGGATTACGACGCATCGACCGAGGTTGAAGTGGTTGAGGAGGCCCTACTACACTATAACGTTACTTTGTTCGAGGTTTCGTGTGAGCAGGTCTCTAAAACAGAATTTTTAAAAAAGAGGAACGGAAGAAAAAGAAATCTCATCCAGAAACACCAGTAGAGAAAGACCAGCATGGAAAACGTGAACAATAAATTGAGGATTCTGACACTCAACGTTAATGGATGGGAGGGGAAAGCAAGGGCATATGGAAACATATTTCATGTGCTTGACCCCGACATAATACTGATAACGGAGCACGAGTTGACACCACAAGGGGTCAACTCAAAATACCGGGACACAGAGTGCTAATGAAGAATCACTCAGAGGAAAGGTTTGATGGCGCTGAAATAGTTGTTAGAGGTAACCTCCCTTTCAAACGTCTCCCAGAATTGGACGAATCCTTTGTGACGATACAACTTTTCACATCGGTGGGGAACCTCACGATAGCTGCAGCCTATCAACACCCTCACCAAGCCTATCTACCTGTCACAAACTACTGCAAACCTTTCTCAGGCACCGGAGAATGGCATTCTTAGGGGACGACCTCAATGACAGATGCCGAATGTCGAACTACTATGGTATAGCCAACGAAAGATGCCGAAACTTGGAAATGATAATGGATAGGAAAAACATCCAGAGGATAGAGCCGGATTTCCCAACCTACATCAATAGCAGATCAGCCACGAAACCTGACATTATCATGACAAGCTGGGGCTTCTACCTTCAACTATATAACGAGCCGGGCCCAACAACCCCCAGCCACCACATTGCGATATTAACCATAATTTTCCTCTGCCGATCCAGCTGCTAGTCATACCACGTAAGAACTACACCGCCACCGACTGGGACCGTTACAAGACTCTTGTCCGAAAATACACCCCGGCCGACCTGAGCGAGGCTACATTAGAGGAGATCGACGAAGAACTAGAAAGGGTAACGACTTCTATCATCGTAGCAGACCACGAGAGTATTTCCAAAAATCGATACAAAACAAAACGCTACCTCAGCCCAGATGGACATAGGGTATGAAGAGGATCGCACATTTGCATAGGGAAGGTACGAGGAGATCAGACGGGAAGGTCCAGGCCGGGAAAGAAGCACGCCACTACGCCGGCTAAGCTCCGAACTAAAGGAAGCAATAAACATGCAACAGGCTGAGATCTGGGGCAGCCTCATTGCCGGAGTAGACGGTGAGCTGAGCCTGGCTAAATTCTGGCACCAAATCAGGAAACTGAAAGGTTTGCAAAAAAAGAAAAAGCCTCGGATCGAAGAAGACGGGAAATATATAGAGGACCAGCGGTTCTGGAGGGAAGATTCAGAGCATACTGGGAGAAAGTCCTTTCTATCACCGAAGAAGACAACGAAGAGTTCGACCAGGAATTCGAGAGCCATCTAATTGACGATCTGAATCAGATAATATACCGCACGCATCTACACCCCAAGCGGACATGGGAAAGAGATGGTTGACAATGGTCGTCCAATAACAGCAGATGACGTCATGGCCACTGTGAAATCCTTCAAACAAAAGGCACCAGGCTGGACGTGCATCACCAAAAACAATCTTGTGCAGCACGGGTTCCGAAAGGGGCGAGGAATGGAAACTGCCTTCGCCCTCCTAACGGAGAAAATAGCTCACTGCAAAACAGAGGGGAAATACGTAGACATGGTGCTGCACGCTGTACAGAAGGCCTTCGATAAGGTTTGGCTGAGGGGTCTCCAATTCAAGATCCTGAATCTTCAGCTAAACCCACTCCTGGAAAGGGTCCTCTGTGACTATATCATTAAGAGAAAAGCCCAAATCTCCATCGAGGGCTTTTCAAGACCCGAATTGGAACTCAAGGCGGGAGTTCCACAAAGCAGCTGTCTGAGTCGGTGTACACAATAGACCTCCTTGCTCCGGTGTGGGACGACACGATGTATCTGCAATTTGCAGATGACATCACACAAATCGTCATCAGGCCCTATAGAAACGCCGGAGTTCAAGCAAGAGATACAGCTGCCGAAATAAACAACATTAACAGATATGAAAGGAAGTGGAAAATTTAAATCAACCGCTAAAAAATCCAAATAATCCCAATGAACCGCCGGAAAATAGATGACGTCATCGTGAACGACGACCTATACCCGTACTCGGAAGAGGGTAACGTCCTGGGTATACGGTTCACCAAGTCTGGGTACAAAACCCACACCAACACCAGTCTCTCCTTAGCCAAAAGGTAACTTCGGTAACTATACAGGTTTCGGAACCTTAACGCTCCGAACAAAAAGAAGCTATACACTGGCTTGGTACGTTCTGTCCTAGTGTACCCGGCAGTGACAACGTATATGGCAAGTTTTACTTCTCTCCGGACGATGCAGAGAGTACAAAATAAAGCCACCGTGCTAATAGTTGGAGCTAGAAGACACGACTGATTAGGCAAATAACCCTGCACGCAAGAGCAGGGCTTAAGCCAATTAATATCGAAGTTCAAAGGATAGGGAGAAAGACTTGGGAAAAGATAGAACAAACTATTATACCCACACTCGACAACCTTAACATTGCAATCCCGCAGCAGAAGCGACAGAAATTTCAAGTCAGCATTATTCCCAAGCGGAAGAAACTGCGTGGGAGAGGTCATAAACCCAAAATATAAATAACCAAGGTCGAGAAATACGAACATAAAGACAGGAGAAAACCAAGAAAGAACAACCAATATAGACTTAAACCAAAAAAGGAAAACAGAACAAAGAAGAAATAACGAATAAGACCACATAAAATAAATAAATAAAAGGACAAATAATAAATATAAGCGGAATGCCAATAAAAGTTGTAAAGAAACGAGAAATAAATCAAAATAAAACTAACCAAAAGAGGCAAAGAGCCCATCAATGGGAAAAAACAACAATAAAAAACAACAAGAAAACCCCCCAAAACTAATTTACAATAAAATAAAAAAAAATAAAAGAGGCGAAGAGCTTATCAAAAGAAAACTAAATAAAAAGTATAAACTAATTTAAGAATAAAATAAAAAATAGACAAAAGAGGCGAAGTGCCCACAAAAAGAAAGAGAAATAAAATAAGATAATAATAGACGAAAATGAAAACAAAAGAGGCAAAATGCCCACAAAAATAATATTAAGCTAAATAAAGTTAGCAAAAGACAAACTTGAAAGGTTAGAAAGCTACGACAGAGGAAAAAATATTTGAAAAGGCAACAAAAGAGGAAAAATATGTCATTAAAGTGAAGGCGATGCCCTCGCAATCAAGGTAACTAAAACTAAAAAAAACTCTTCACCCCTATCACATCTACCACACATTTTACCACTATAGCTTAAGTGATGATTTGTTTAATGACAAACTTGCCTAGTTAGCAGCTATTAAAACTTGCTGTAAAAATTTAAAGATAAAAATGCGTTGAAAGAGAAAACATGAGAGAGGATAACTAATTCAGCTGGGAAGGTTTCAAAAATATGACGCATAAATTTAACAAGGTTTATTGAACTAAAAAATAACAAGGTAATATGGCTTAATAATTGAATTGGATAATAGGATAATACGGTTATTTAATTAGATATTATGGCCAATGAATATAATGTGTATTTTAATGAAATAATATATATATATATATATATATATATATATATATATATATATATATATATATATATATATATATATATATATATATATATATATATATATATATATATATATATATATATATATTTATATATATTTATATATATATATATATATATATATATATATATATATATATATATATTTATATATATATATAGGGGGAAATTATATAAAATATAGTGTAGTACAGCCACGACGTTTTTGAAGTTATAAAATCAGGGGAACTGGAATTCAAAAGAAGGAATTACACTTTGAATATTTTTAGACCTTTGTATACACCGATGATTAGGGAGCTAATTTTTACTGACTTTGATGGAGAGCTGATGAAATAAAAGTGTACGTTAAAATGCGCTCGGGACTCGGAAAACAGGAAAGTCTATTCTGATTAGTTAATTTCGAATTGGGTTGTACAAAGGTTTTGATTAGTTGGTGGTTGGGAGGAGTGGTACTTTGATTTTGAGGTAACCGTATTGGTATCAAAGGTCTTACAAAAATGGATTTTGGGGCGAGATGCATAATTTTCTCAGGCGGGAAATTGACAACTGCCTCTTTAAGAATTTTGTAGGAGCTTGCAAAGATGTCAGCTGCTTCCATTACTCCCCCCAAGAGAGAAACCCATCCCGTTACAAAAGAAATATTACGCTAATCCAGATGTCTCCGAGGCCTTCTGGCAATGCGACCAGACCGTGTGATGACGCCGGTGGGCTGCTACGATTGCTGGGAATGGCACAAAATGCGGGCGAGGCACTGTCAGTAGCAAGTGTGGACGGATTGATGGTGATCCGTTTGGGTGACCTCTCCGAGCTGGCGTCTGGCGATAGCATGAGGCTCTATGCCTGGCTTGCTGGTTGTGGAGTGACCAGAGTTAGAGGGATGGTCTCTTGACTGGACAGCTCTGACCACGAGGTTTCCTGCAACAAAAGAGGAGGCGGCAACAATCGAGAAGGAGATGGAGATATGGGTGAGGTAGAGGAGATTGGGTTTGAGGTTAGATGATGATGAGGTAGGAGAATCATTGGACCATTATTAGAGATAGTAGAAGAGGAAAATGAGGACTACTCAGAATGAACAGCATCAATTAATGCAGGTTTCAAGCGATCTAGAGAAACAGTATCTTGCTTGGTGCCAAACTGCAGTACATAGAAATTCGGCTTCCTAGAGATGACCAGAAACGGTCCGTTATGAACGGGTTGCAATGAGGAGCGAGTAGCATCGCGACGGACAAAGACATGGGAACAAGTTGACATCTCTTTCGGCACGAAAGGTCTCTGATTAGGAGGCACTCTATGGGCAGTAGGCTTAACCTTAGCCATTACCAGTACAAAATCGTGTACATAAGAAGCAGGATTGAGGTGAGGATGTAGAGGTCGATCAGAAGAAGAAAAGAATTGACCATGAAGACGAAGTTGAGTACCGTAAACTAGTTCCGCTGCAGAGCAGGCTAAATCTTTTTTCAAGGACGAACGAATGTCCAAAAGAATCAAAGGTAGCTTTTCCACCCAAATGATATTGAGATCAGTGGAGCGTAAGCTTTTTTTGAACGTCCGATGCAAACGTTCGACAGCCGAGTTGCTTTGGAGGTGGTAGCTTGTGGTACGAAGACGAAAAGAACCAAACACTGACATGAGAGCATCCCATTTGTGGGATTCAAATTGACTGCCGCGATCAGTCATGATCGTTGAGGCAACACCAAAACGAGCAACTCATGTTGAGATGAAGGCTCGAGTGACTGCGGAAGCTCTGATGTCCGAGATAGGAACTGCCTCTGGCCAACGAGTAAAACGATCGATCAGAGTGAGAAGATAATTGCACCTACGAGAGTAAGGAAGATGACCTACTAGATCAACGTGAACGGCGTCAAAACATGACGAAGGAAGAGGAAAAGGGACCCGAGGAGCTTTTGTGTGACGATGGACTTTTGCGCGCTGGCATGGCAGGCATGAGCGAGTCCATTTTGCCAAGTCGGCATTCATATCTGGCTAAACGAAGCGTTAGACAACGAGCTAGCGTGTGGCATTGACACCAGGATGAGAGAGACCGTGAATTTGGTCGAAAATCGGCCGACGGTAAGCAAGAGGAATGAGAAGACGAGGACAATCAGGTAATGAGTAGTCAACCAGGATGCGCCTGGAAGGACTGTCCAGCAAATAGATCTCACGAACGACAAGTTGAGAAGAGTAACACAGCGATTGTGTCTTTATCTTGTTTCTGGGCAAGCGCTATTGCCGCATGATCGATGGACGCAATGTGGGAGAGTTGCGTGCCCAAAACTGCTGAAATGCGAGAGAGCGCGTCTAGTACGACGTTTGAAGAACCAGGAACATAGCGAATATCGTTCGTCAACTGCAGGATGAAGTCAAGATGACGAGTGTCAATTGCAATACGTACTGACGAAGTACTACAAGAAGAACAAGCGCTGACCAAATGCTTATGGTCCGTAGAAATGGTAAAGTCACGTCCTTCCAAGTATTGTCGGAAGTGACGGATTGCGAGGTATATTCCGAGGAACTCTTGAGAGGACGTACTATACCTCTTTTGATAGTCTGATAGAGAGCGAGAGAAGAAAGCAAGACACTTGGTCACCAACTTTCTCCTGCAATATTGCACCTACGTGTGTTGAGGATGCGTCGGAGGCAACGCTGATGGGGGCTCCTGGAGAAGGATGAGCCAATTCCGTAGCTCGGGCAATAGCCTCTTTGGTACGAGAGAACGAATCACAAGCTTCAGCAGATCATTCAAGAGAAGAGTTCTTTTTGGTCTTGCTAAGCAGAGAGTTGATAGGTTGCATAACCTTGGCACATTCAGGTATGAATTTGTGGTAGAAATTAACCATGCCACAGAAACGCCTAAGTTGCTTGCGTGATGTGGACCGAGAAAAGTTGCGCATCACGGTAACTTTATCTTCGAGTGGACTAATCCCTGTACTTGAGACATGGTGACACAAGAAAGAGAGTTGGGGGACACCAAAAAGACACTTGGAAATGTTGAGTACGATACCGTACTCTTCACGTCGAGCGAAAACCTGACGAATGTGAGACAGATGCTCCTTTAAAGGCGAAGATGCTATCAGGAGGTCGTCTATGTAGCAGAAGTCGAAAGGCAGACCTCTCAGAACCTGATTCATAAAACGCTGGAAGGTCTGACCATTGTTACAAAGACCATAAGGCATCCTGTTCAAAACGAAGGAACCAAATGGCGAGGTGCAATAGCCGTGGTGATCTGGTTAAAAGCACGAACCAGATCGAGTCAAGAAAAGATCGGACAGCCGAAAAGAGCAGAATTGAAATCAATCAGACAGATAGGGTACATGATATCTATCGGGGATAACACAGGCATTGAGCCGCCTGTAATCACCTACGCTCTGTACTCACCGGGGGTAGATTTGGGTACAATATGAAGCGGAGAGGCCCAAGGAGAAGTAGAGGGGTTAGTTATACCAGCTTCCACTATTAAGGTGAACTCCTGCTTCATTAAGGCGAGTTTATCTGGGGATAATCGATGGGGACGGGAAAATAGCGGCCCTCCAGTGGTCTCTATCCAGTGAACCACATTGTGTTTAATAGGCCTGGCTTTAGAGGATGGTATGCTAATTGCAGGAAATTCTTGTAGCAGGCGCTGAAACTGTGGATTGGCTGAAGGAAACTAGATAGAGAGAAGAGAACTCTACTACGGAAAAAATGAACCCGAAACTGTGAACATTGTAGTGCGATCGATAAGTTTGCGGTTGCGAGAGTCGACCAAAAGGTCGTGTGGGCAGAGAGAAAATCGAAGCCTAGAATAGGAGCGTCGACCTCAGTAACAATAAAGGTCCAACTGAAGGATGCGCCTTCCATAAGTCCTTATATCCGAGGAATTAACGGCTTTGAGGAGAAGATCAGAGGAGGAACAAGCTTTATCGTCCACTGACGCTGGAATAACACTCCATTGAGCACCAGTGTCAACTAAATATGAGAAACCAGAGAGTGGGTCATAAATGTAAAATGGTGGATCGACCTCAGATGAAGGAACGGTAGAGGTGATAGACCCATTGATCACTTGCGTTCTCAGTTTAAATTAGTCGAAGAATTTGAATTAGAATGAGAAGAGTGAGTTGGAGCATTAGTTAGAGGAGAGTGAATAGATTGTTGATGTGAAATTGGTGGAATAGCGTTAGATTGAAGAGGTACTGGTTATAAATCTGTGCAGGTCTGTATACATTTTACGGCTTGTGCACCATATTTGTTGTGGTACCAGCCCCAATTAGTTGGTTGGATGAAAGTACCATTATGATTAGAAGGACGAATTTGTGAAGAGCGAGAATTCGATTGAGAATGAGAATAGGATGATAGGTAGTATTGGCAAGGCTGTGTACAGTGTAAAGCTTCGCTACCATATTTCTCATTGTACCAGCATAGAATCCTAGTTTGAGAGTGAGTGAATTTAGGAGTAGACGGATAGGCGAAAGAATGAGCAGGGAAATGCTGTGCCTCACCTCTTGTGCTAGAATGCACTCGTTGGTTTCGACTTTGAGAGGACGAACGGCACCTGTCGCTCCGCCCACCCCTGTTACCGTTTAGTCGCTCGGTCGCACAGCTCACCTCTTATCCTCTCTAAAGCGGCAGCCAAGTCCGGTGATGAATGTGGAAAGTAGGTGTTACACGGGTCCGGCCTCTTATCAGAAGGCGTCGTTGGTAACCGAACCTGTGAAATAGATGGATTAGAGGGAGGAATGGGACATTGTGGGACAGTCCCATAGTTTACGTAAGGATTGAGATATATTATCTCTGTTGCTTTAGCGATTTCATCTAGGCTCTTGTGCTCACCAATCATGATGAGGAGCCTGATTTGGTCAGGGATTCCACGCATGAAAATCTCCGTTAGGAGCGAATCGAAAAGCTCTGACTGAGCGCCCTTTGCTCTGATCAATTTTTTGAGATGTTCAAGGAACCGCGTGGGACGCCTATCGCCCATTTGTTGAGTATTTAGTAGTTTCCTTAAGTGTTCAACCTGGGATCTCCCAAATTCAAGCTTGAAAGCTTGCCTCAACTCCCTCTGTAGGGGAATAGTCACTCCCCCCCCCCCGTTCACTCGCGGGGCAGTCTCAAGGCGGTTACCGCAAAGACATCCGGCCCAGGCATCGGCGAGTCAAAAGCGTAACCACAGCGTGGCACAACTCGGTGCCATGAAAGACCCTAAAGGTCAAAATGTAAGATCTCCCCCAGGAGAGTGAGATCCAGTTTCACGTCAAATAAGAAATTGGAGACGTGTTTCTCCCAATCTCTAAGGTTAACGTGGAGCCGATGTTTGACTTCGTGGGAAAAACAGTTGGCCAAAAGAACTCTCCTGGGGCCGTCCTCAAGCCCCTTCCCCCCCTTACCACTCCCCCAGTGGGGTGACGAGGTATAAATGAGGAACTCTGAGGAAAATCGAGGTAGTAAACGTCAGTCTCTAGGTGACGAAGTCTTCGGATCAAACCGAACTACCGAGACTGGAGAGGTAGTGTACTTGGTTCGCCAGACCAAGAAGTACCCTGCAAGAGAGGCATGGCTACCTACCTTAAGGGGCTAAGAAGAAGCTCATCCTTGAGCTAAGTCCCTGGTTATCAAACCAAACGATAAGTTAACTTTGGTAAGTTCAACTTACTCTCGCCAGAGAGACTCCTCATATCCTGGTTCACCTTAAACACCAGGGGTATTCCTCGTCCTCGAGGAATTAAGAAAAGAAGAAGGAAAAGGCTTCCCCCTCTAGCCAGTTACTCGGTGGCCACACCGAACTCCTAAGTTAACTTGGTAAGGAACCAAGTTCAAATTATTCTCGCCAGAGAAATCTCCCTCCGTTATACTCGCCCTTGAAGAAGACTGGAACTAAGAAGAAGCTCATCCTCGAGCTAGTTCCTTGGTTACCAAACCGAACTTTAAGTAACTTATTCTCGTCAGAGAAACCCCGTCTCATCGATCCTCGCCCTTGAAGAAGACCCTTCCCGAGTTCAGTCCTCGTCCATAAGGAAATAAGTAACGAAGGAGAAAAGCTCCTCCTCGAGCTCGTTACTCGGTGGTCACACCGCACTCCAAGTTAACTTGATTTAAGAACCAAGTTCGACTCACTCTCGCCAGAGATACCACGACTGCCTAGGTGTTGCATAAAGCAACGGATTTGTTCTCATCCTTGAAGAACCCCCCCCCCCCCCTTCCCCGGAAGAACGTGTGGGTTCCCCAGCTGCTACCCTCGCCAAAACGACCGTGTAATTTCGCCCATCTACATCTGGACAGACGGCACGCGTTGTGAGTCAATAACATTTCTGAGGCCTTTAAACTCCACATGAGTCCGTAAGCCTAATTCTTATATTATTGTTGTGTGGAGAGAAATTAACTAATTTTTGTGGGTAAACTAATTTAATTAATTCTTGTTTAGGATAATATTCAGAGTATTGCTGTAATTAATGATTAGATGTTGTGTATTCAATGGTTAAAGTTAAAATATAAGTATATTTTAGGATTATTTTGCGTTTCTCTCGATATCCTTACGTGTTTCGGAACGGCTCTGTTCGTTAAGATATTCAGATATCAATATATATTAGACACTCTTAGCACTCTTAGAATAGAACAAAAAGGGGGGGGGGATTCTACGACACCCTCCATGCACCATTTCTCACACTTTGTAATAAAATTCACCGAAACAAAGTAAAAATACTTATTGGGACTTTTTGCTTGATGCTTATTATGTTCTCTTGATCGGTTATGGCTTGATGTGCCATTAAAACCCCACATACTTCGAACCATGTGATCGGATCGGTTGCATCGAAAGCGGTAAGATTGATTGAAGTGTGGTTGGTGCCTCAAGCGCTGACATTGTGGTTTATAGCTGCAGGATGACTAATTGCCACGGGTGACACACATTTGGTCGTGAAAGTAGAGGAGGCCTGGCTTGCTAGCGTGGTCGAGACAGTTGAGGTAGACGTCGTAGCTTGATTATTCATTGCTAAGGGATGAGTGCCTTTGAAACTTCCGGTTAGGAAAAAAACTGAGGAGGTTGAACTTAGATGAAAACAAACTTACAGTGAAAACAAAAGAAAAGCGGGGCGTAAGCCGTGCCAGAGTCATTCAATGAGAGCGTCAAAGTATTTTGAACACCTCGATAAGCTGACCACGCAGTCTCCGGGTCTCCAGCGAGAACAAGTCTAATTCCGGTAATTTATCTTCATAACTCCTGTATCGAATAGAGGGAATCAGTTTGGTTGCTCTGGCTTGCACACGTTCTAATCTTGTGATATCCTTTCGAAGCGAAGGACTCCAAAATTGTGCGGCATACTCCAGGTGCGGTGGGACAAGTGAATTGAACAAACAGTGTACTATTTCCTTGTTTCGATATCCAAACTGTTGCTTTATATAGCCTAACATCCTTTGGGCTTTCTTCTCTGCCTCGATGCACTGTTTCGAGAACTTGAGTTCGCTAGTGATAGTTACACCCAAGTCCTTCTCAGTATCACTCGATTCAAGAGCAGTGTCCTTAAGGATGTACTGAGATTTGGGGTTTCGGTGGCCGATATGCATTACTTTGCATTTCCCCACGTTGAAAGGCATTTGCCACGTGTCCGACCCTCTCCAATCCTTTGAAGGTCCTCTTGGAGGCTGGCAGTGTTCCCCTCCTGTGCCACATTAATACCAAGCTTAGTGTCGTCGGCAAATTTGGAGATTTTGGCAACCATGTCTCCGTCCATGTCGTTGAGATAGATAATAAACAGTAGTGGTCCCAGGACGGAACCTTGAGGAAAACCACTAGATACGGGCGCCCATTCACCACTACGCGTTGCCGTCTGACACTTAGCCAGCTCTCTATCCAACCTGCTACCTTGCCGTCTATGCCCTGCGCACGCACTTTTCGGAGAAGGCGGCAGTGTGGTACCTTGTCAAAGGCCTTTTGGAAGTCAAGGTACACAACATCCACCGCTTTATCCCGATCATGCTCACTGAACACGAAGTGGAAGAATTCCACAAGGTTCGTCAGGCATGACCGTTGCCTTCGGAAGCCGTGCTGGGAACTCTTCAATAGCAGGTTTGACTCTAAATAAGACGTTATCTTGTGCACTATCATGCTTTCCATGAGTTTACCGACTATCGAAGTCAAACTGATGGGTCAGTAGTTTGACGGATGGCTGGGGTCTCCTTTCTTGAAAATCGGAGTCACCTCCGCCTCACGCCAGTCTCTAGGAACGCATCCGGTCCGGATTTACATGTTAAAGATAGCGCACAGATGTCGTGATACTTTATCGCACACTTCCTTCAACACCTTGGATAGAAACCCGTCCGGTCCGGGGGACTTATTCGTCTGTAGGTCAGCGATCTTTTTCTTTATTTCTCCTTCGGTGAAGTCCATTACCTCCAGCTTTTCCCCCGAGTAGGAATCCGTGGGCTGGGGGATGGGACCACACTCTAGTAAACACTGAAGAGAAGAAGTCATTGAGAAGGTTAGCATTTTCTGCATCTGAGTCAGTTAATGCACCCTTCTCGTCCACTAAGGGCCCAATCCTACGATGGATTGGTTGACGGCTATTTACATAGCCGAAGAACTCCTTGGGATTCTCCTTGCAGAGTCTCGCCACTCGGAGTTCCTCAGACCGCTTAGCCGCCCTTATGCTGGATTACACTTTTCTGGTTAGCCTCCGGTACTCGTCAGAGGCACCCGAGATCTTCGATCGCCGGTACGCATTTCTCTTCTCCCTAAGCAGTTGGCCGATTTCTTGATTAAACCACTTTGGTTGAACAGAAGACCGACGGAAGCATTTCAGAGGGAGGCAACTTGATTGAAGACTCATGAACTTATTTTTGAAATTGTTCCACGAATCCTCAACATCTTCGCATACCGCTAGCCTTACATCAGTCAGCCCAGCACGAAGGCTTGCAAAGTCTGCTCTTCTCAAGTCAAGTTTCCTTGATTGACTGGCAACAGACCTTACCTTCGGGATCTTGAAGGTAAATCTAATTAGCTGGTGATCACTGCCACCGAGCTCTTCGCCTACAGAGAGATCCTCAACGATATCAACCTCAGAGGTGAAGACCAAGTTGAGGATATTGTCTCCTCTCGTCGGTTCTCTGGCCCATTGAGTGAGCAACTCGTTGTTCGCGAACTCCAGGAGTAGCAAGCTCTCGCCAAAAGCTGCTCTGGTTTCCCAGTCAACTTGCCTGTTGAAGTCGCCCATAACGATGCACACTCTGCCTTGAACCAGCTCACCCAGCAGCTGGTACAGTTCCCTGTCCTTCTCAACGGGTTGGGAAGGGGGTCTGTAAAGCACCAGGGTCCTGTATCTGACAGAACCGATCTCTAGGTCAACGCCTAGGAGCTCGTGGTCGGATATAACGTTCGAGTTAGTAGATTTGGTTGTATCCTTGACATACAACATTACACCGCCACCCTCTCTGTCTGGCCTATCTTCGTGGAAGAGTTGGTAGCCAGGAACCGTGAATTCGCCTTCAAAGTCTCGGTTTGAGGTTTTTATCCACGATTCTGTTATGGCTACCATTTCGGGTTCTTCCGTCGCTACGAGGCCACGGACCTCGCATTGAACAGAAGAACTTTCAGGGAGTCCCCTAATGTAGGACCTCCTATACTCTTCCGTTTCCCGGCTTCTGTGTTGTCGCGGTGGCACCATTTTTGACCCTCTACGAGAAGGTTGTTTGGGGAGTGACTCGGGTGTACTGGCGTGCGTCCGCCTTCCCAATGGGCCGGACACTCCTTTGGGTGCGCTTCACAACATCCTGGATGAGGTTGGCTAGGAAAGCCTTGCTCTTAAAGGAGAGGTACGCCCCATCCCTTTGGTAGAGGTCTTTTCTACCATGGAATACGGCGTACGGGTCGACAAGAGAGAGAGAAGCGGCTGAGTTTGTGGTTGCTGGGAGTGATCTCACGTGGAAAGAATAATATAATTTTTACGTAACTAGAGGTTAAACTATATTATTCTTAATTAAATAAAAGAAAGGGTCTAGGGCACCAATTATAGCTTAAGTGATGATTGGTTTAATGACGAATTGCCTAGATAGCAGCCATTAAACTTTGCTATATGAATATAAAGATAAAAATGCGTTGAAAGAGAAAAAGTGAGAGAGGATAACTTATTGAGCCAGGAAGGTTTTAAAAGTATGACGCATAAATTTAAAAAAATTTATTGAACAAATAATGGAATGTGATTTAATTATTGAATTGAATATTATGGCCAATGAATATAATGTGTATTTTAATGAAATAATATATATATATATATATATATATATATATATGAGATAAAACAACTCACAAAGTATCACGTGAGGGTATCAAATGAATGCAATGTCTCACAGGAAAAAATGAAATGGTGTTTCCAAGTACTTTAGAACTTTATTTAGTTCCTTATCAAGGATAACTACAAGAAATAATATTATATTAGAGGTATATATACGAAAGAAAAGTATGAAAGACCGCATCAAAAAAGAGAAATCACCAATGAGGAAGACGGAAGGGGGAAGGTAAAGATTCACATTAAGAATTACAAGAAGCAGGTAGTAAGTTCAAACTGGGAAGACGGAAAGGGTAACAGATTAAAAGAAATGGAGATAGCCTAACGAGGGAGATTGTAAGACACGAGGAATGAAAAGTGATGAAATACAATGTACATAACAGAGCAGTGACAATTAAAAAAAATAATAAAATAAAAAAATAAAATAAAATTGGGACCACATAACTAAAGATTGTATATAAAAACCTACGAACAAAAGTCAGAACTAATTTCTTTAAGTATTAATCTTTTAATTGTAGCATCTATTTTATATAAGCCGGAGGAAAGGATAAAATTATCACATTGGCTTGTAAAAGCATATTCAATGATATTCCTTTTTATACGGTCATTGGAACGATAAATAATTTTTGCCGAGTTCCAGTTAATTAGATGGTCCTTATCTGACATATGGACAAAGAAAGCATTGTTATCTTCCCCTCTTTGCACATTATATTTATGTTCATTTATGCAAACAGAAAGTGTTTACCTGTTTGTCCATAATATATATATTGGTGGTTGGAGCAGTCGTACGTTGATTTTGAGCTAACTGTATTAGTATCAAAGGTCATACAAAAATGGATTTTGGGGCGAGATGAATAATTTTCTCAGACGGGAAATTGACAACTACCTCTTTACGAACTTTGTAGAGCTTGCCAAGATGTCAGCTGCTACAACCACCTAGCTCATCAAATGAAATAAAATCAAAAGAGATATATAGGATTAGCAATCATTACTCAAGAAGCAAGAAGTAATCCTTACCGTTCGCCTTTTCGAGGCCTCTTCCCGCAATATACGGTGGAATAAAGAATCCAGCTCACTATTTTCCTTTATCCTAAGGAAGCCTCGTTTGATCACTTAACCCAGCCTACCAAACAACGAGAGAGAAATCGTTATATAGACCCTATAAGCTTAGCACATGGACCAAAACAAAAATCTCTCGTTTTATGCGACCTTCGTTCATTTAGGAGACTAATTCTCAAAAAAGAAATATTCACCTATGAGTTTGTGAACCCAATCTTAATTTTTAGACGCAAATATATAAATTTTAAATTACTTAGGGCGTCTGAGTTTCTATGTATGATTTAATGTATTGCTGAAGTTTTAAGAGTGTTCAACGAGCGTTCATATGTAGGAGTAGATATTCCTAATTGCGAAGAAAAACTTCTTATTTTTACATACACTGCTTTGAGTGTGCCCCATAGATTCCCTCCGTTCAAATATATTTCTTAATTTAGAGACAAAGTTCCATGCAATTTTTCATTTTTTTTTAAGCCTACGCATACTGATTCTAATGTACATATTTGTCTCATTCTTGGCAAGTCAAGAAATCAATATATCTGGTATGATTTAACGAGCTTTACACATTTGTAATTCACAATTTTCCAGGATTTTTTTCCGATAACAATTAAAATAGCTGATTGATATGCTATTTTTTTGCGTTAAAAAGGCTGGATTAATCGATATCCTGTCGGGCTTGGTGAAGAGCTTAGTTAGATACAACATTGCCATTTTAACCGGATAATTATAATTGCGCAACTACAAAATAATAAAACCACTTTAGAGGAGTGTAGTGGTTTTATTTACATATTTGGAATCTGTCATTGGATTTAACAATTGTTCTGATATATATATATATATATATATATATATATATATATATATATATATATATATATATATATATATATATATATATATATATATATATATCAAAGGAAAATAATACACATAATAAGCCCAAGCGCTTTCGTGTTTACATCATCAGGGACAGAAGAACAATGCCCCTGTAGATGTAAACACGAAAGCGCTTGGGCTTATTCTGTGTATTATTTTCCTTTGGAATATTTCAAGCATCTTAGATCACGTGTTTTTTCGTGATTATTTTTGCATATATATATATATATATATATATATATATATATATATATATATATATATATATATATATATATATATATATGGGGTTAAGAAGGCAATGTTATGGCTAACTAAACTCTTCATCAAACCCTCGGAAAGAACTCTTTTTTACAATCACGAAAAGAGGAGAACGTATAATCCAGCTTTTCTATGCAATCTATAAAAGATTGCTATCAATCAGCCTTTTAATTTTATCCCTGCTTTCGAAGATAAAGGAAAAAAATTCAAAAAAATAAGTGATTTGCGGCCTTATTGAACATTATATTCATATTCTTATACGTGTGTATCCTCCTTTTGTCAACGCATAAAAACAATCAAGATTGGGGCGCCTAGCGATGTCTTGCAAACCCTTTGACTTCTGTCGTTTGTAATTTCTTGAGTAAAACTATCTAAAATACCTCTTTTTTAATGGTTTAGTTATTTTAGTTATATCATTAGCAAGGACATTAACCTATGTGTTGTTTGTTGTCTGCAAATTTCCGATAGAAATCTAAGCCAAACCTTTTCTATTCTTTCGTTCGATTGCAATCGGAAAAGGCTACAAATGGAATGCACAAGCTTTTGTTTTAGTGTCCTGGACTTGGGGGCAGCAGTGCGACAGTTTTCCTAAGCTTTTGGAACTCCTACTTGCACACCACGTAGTCTTTAAGGAAATTAAAGGCCGGAATTATTCTTCACAGTGTGTTTTAAACGTACGACACAACACTTTCAGATATGTTCACAGAGTAAGGACTATAAAACTAAAAAAAAGGAATCGGGCTTGTTTTGTAGAGAGGTTTGTATCAGTTTCGCGTTTAAATAGACCGAGCAAGCTGGTTAACACTGAAAGTATGTTAAGATAGACGAGGGTAATTCGGCAAGAGGGTGTATAACGTTGATAGCACAATTGAAAGACAGAGGGTTTTCGACGGAATAGGACGTTGTAGTAAGAAATTATTTCTTGATCCTGGCCGTGCCCGAGGTAGAGATACTTTGGTAAATTTAGAATACCCAGTCACCAACTTCAAGTAAATTTAACGACTCCATTTCTAATTACGTTCATTCAGGGCGGAGATAGAAATATAAACACAATAAAATACCAGTCACATCTTAATGGGGGATTTAATGACATCATAAATAGCAAAATAAAATAGCCATAATCTCAAAGACACACTTCAAGGAAATAGAATTTATGTAGAGGTTCTAACTATTGCATAAATGATTTTGTTGTCTTAGATAGCGATGCAATAGTCAGTACGTGCATAAGTTTGTTATTTGGGGTTGACTGATCGCACTGCACGAACCCTAAGGTGGATTGGAACTCTCCAAGCGACCAAAGGAATGAAATGATCCGATATGAAAAAAATGAGGATATATTAGAGTTTTACTAGGATTAATGGATTTGAAGTTAATTTTCATAAATTAATTTAAATAACACAAATGATAACTGGGGAATGGATTTTTTTATGGTATACAGAAAATATGAAAGATAAGTAGGCGGTTCAGGTTGAAATATAATACAAGTAATATAATTATGTGGGTACAAGTTAGTACTCTTGAGTACACGACCATGAATATCTATATATATATATATATATATATATATATATATATATATATATATATATATATATATATATATATATATATATATATATATATATATATATATATATATATATATATATATATAAATTATAATTATGAGAGTAAAAGTGAGTACATGAGATTACTCGACTAGGAATACATGTGAATATAATTATGCCCATACACGAGACTACATGTAAGTATATAAATATTATTATGTGGTGTAGGTATAGTAAGTAGTAATGAGTAGGGTAGAACTATGATGGAGTGTGAACTGGGCTCTGCAAATTAGAGAACAGGAGTTAGGATCTACTCTTGTATGGGATGATTGCCGAGAATAATTGGGAGAGAAAAAGTGAAGTTACATGGAATGTCCAAAAATGAAAGAGAGTTATTAGTTTCGTGCTCTCTTTCATTTTTGGACATTAAGATTACCCGGTCAGAAAACCAAATTTCCACTTCAGTATATAGAAAACCAACATCCACTCTTTTTGGCACTAATTATTTCTCGATTTTACCAAACTGCTTCAAAATATCATAGGTAAGTTGAAAAAATAAACCGTGCTTTCAAAATATGCTCTGACTGGAACAATTTTCATAAAGAGATGTCTTATCTCAAACAATTTTGTAAATTTAATTTATTCCCAGCATCATTATTCGAAAAATTGATTTAAAGTTTCCTAAATAAAATACACGTAATTCCTCTTGTCAAATCTAATGTATCGAAACAGAAAATATATATCAAAATACCCTACATAGGCTCGCTGATTAATAAACTCATCTTAGACTTACAACAATTATTAGCTAAAGTTTATTTACAAATAAAATTCTACTGTATCCCAATTAACACTAACTCTCTTAAAACCTACTTGTCTCATAGGGAGAAGCTACCCTTGCTACTCAGGTCTTCACTTGTTTATCAATTTATGTGTGCGAGTTGCCACACTCGCTACGTAGGTAAAAGTACGCTACAATTGAAGCTCAAGATTTGCACGCATAAGGGGGTTTCCCACTACACAGACACACCCATTGATAAAACGGAATTCTTTGAAATAAGGAATCATTCGGATACCGGCACCTCATTATTGCCCCCCTCAAATTTCAAAGCTTGGGTTCTGCGGATAAATCCGTGATCTCAACATTTTGGAATCTCTATTTATTCAAATGCTTAATCAAGAATGAAATTCGAGTCAGTCGTCCACACCACTTTATATGTATTAATTCAAAAATCTTAATTTTAGTTTGTTTTATAATTCATTTTTACCTAAAATGTAATAAGAACTAACTCAATGACCCAATAATCATAATGTTCTATTAGTTGGTTAACTATATTTCAGTTATTTTAAACAACTACCATGTTTAGCTCAGTTCATATTTCCCACATATTAAGTCATTCGATTGCTGTCTTTCTCATAGGTTTGTAGGTGTTCATTCATTTATTTAATTTTAATTTTGCTTTGTTTTCTCAGTTTGTTTTATAATTTTGCAGTGTTTATCTTTGTAAATTCGCATTGTCCTATCTTGGTAATTTTTGCATTGTTTTCTTGAAAGTTTTACTAAACTCTAATATTCACTATTACATAGTCGCATTATTTTCTCTCAAATTTAACTTATTGTCAGTCATTAATACATATATCTCTCTATGTATTATAAGCTATTTGCTTTCATATTGTTTTATTCCATTATAGGCTGAAGATGAACATAGCTAATGTTCGAAACGTTCCAAATTCTACACACACACACACACACACACACACACATATATATATATATATATATATATATATATATATATATATATATATATATATATATATATATATATATATATATATATATATATATATATATATATATATATATATATATATATATATATATATATATATATATATATATATATATATATATATATATATATATATATATATATATATATGAGGAATTAAACCACATTCTCCGAAGAATTAAATTGTCTTCGGAGAATGTGGTTTAATTCCTCATCTTTTCTTGCGATATTGCATTAATTTTCGTCATATATATATATATATATATATATATATATATATATATATATATATATATATATATATATATATATATATATATATATATATATATTTATATATATTTTAGTGTAGTTGGGTAGCAGTCTTTCATGAATGCAAATTTTGTTGAAGACATTGTGTATTTTGCTTTAATTAATTTCTTTGGCAACTTTCTCTTCTTCTAAGAAGAGAAAGTTGCCAAAGGAAATTAATTAAGGCAAAATACACAATGGTCTTCAATAAAATTTGCATATATATATATATATATATATATATATATATATATATATATATATATGATGAAAATTAATGCAATATCGCAAGAAAAGATGAGGAATTAAACCACATTCTCCGAAGACAATTTAATTCTGAACAGTTTCGGTGTATCTCACACCCTTTTTCAACTGACACTGCGTAGAAAATATAAGAGAAGTGCATATAAGCATAACACAAGATCTCCCCCCCTTTTTTCCCCCATCCCCTACTTTTGGCTAATCTCGGGGGGGGGGGGTGTAGGCCTAAACATATTGAAGGGCTGACATTTAACTATTTTGTTTATATGCTTTCTTATTACAGAATTAATTGAAAATTGACCCTCAGATAGATTTAAATTAGGAACTGACGATATCAAGCTCGATTCTACGATTCTTCTCTTAACATAGTTAGCCGATTTAAATACCTTTTTACTTCCATTGTATTTGATCGTATGATTCTTGTCTCTAACATGGCAAAATATTCCAATGCTTTCGCTGCCCACTCTAATATCTCTTTTGTGTTCGTACAATCTCTTGTCTAGATTTCTCCCCGTTCACCCTATATAAACTTTATGGCAATCGTTGCATGGTACTGCATATACTCCTATGTTATGATGTTCTCTGGGTTTCCTGGCCATCATCAATTGGTTTAAGGAATTATTATATTTAAAGGCTAGATTAATACCCGCTTTTCCAAATATGTCCTTTAAACTATTTAATTTATTATTAAATTGCAATGTTATACATTTGTTGAAGTCGTTAGTGCGGAAAGGCTTAGCCACAAGTAGGGGATTAGGGGATCTTGTGTTATGCTTATATGCACTTCTCTTATATTTTCTACGCAGTGTCAGTTTAAAAAGGGTGTGAGATACACCGAAACTGTTCTGAATTAAATTGTCTTTGGAGAATGTAGTTTAATTCCTCATATATATATATATATATATATATATATATATATATATATATATATATATATATATATATATATACGAATAATTCTCACCTGTTAGGCTTCACTCTATTAAGTGAAATACTGAAATCACAACGGACGATTTTAAAATCTTAAAAACCACCCCATATCCCATATCATTAAGGATTCTTGAATCCATGTATATTAAATACCTTTCTCCTTCCTTAAATTCCGATTCTTCTTCTCACCCACTACTTCTACTCTAAACAAAAATATTACCAACCCCCTAACCTTCCCTTTCTTCTTACGCCCCTCGCTCTTTCTCCCCAGTTATCCTCTCACGGCTGATTGTTTAAGGTTGGTTTATCCTGATGTGTTTCCTGTGTTTCCCCAATCGTTGATTTTTAACTCACAACATAATAATCTAAAAATATCAATTACCTGTAAATTTATCACTATTACCAACCCCCTAACCTTCCCTTTCTTCTAACGCTCCTCGCCCTTTCTCCCCAGTTATCCTCTCACGGCTGATTGTTTAAGGTTGGTTTATCCTGATGTGTTTTCTGTGTTTCCCCAATCGTTGATTTTTAACTCGCAACATAATAATCCAAAAATATCAATTACCTGTAAATTTATCGCTAGCCCTCCCTTAATAATCATTAAATACTTTCCATAAATTAGTCATTTTGATTATCTGTTTGGCTCTTAACTGAAATTGTTTTTCACAAATTGTATTTCCAGTACCCAAAGATGGGTTAAAAATTCACCCGAAACGTTGTATCAAGAAAATTAAATGAATTTTCCTTTATACGCCCTTTCGTTCATCCTTCAAATTAAATTGAAGCTCCCTAGGAGTAGCCCTAATATATATATATATATATATATATATATATATATATATATATATATATATATATATATATATATATATATATATATATATATATAATGATGTATCTGTGTGTGTGTGTGTCAGTCCATTTGTAGGAATTAAAAAAAAATCATGTTCTAACTCCCACCCCCCTCAAACTTCTTCCACTATCTCTTCCCTTAAACTTCCCCCTCCCTCCCTACCCCTATATCCCTCTCATCACCTTGATCTCTCTCCCCTCTTGCCACCTATATCTACCCCTACCCCTTTTCTCACCCCTTACAAAAGGATACCCAAATCGAGAGAAAACAAATAAAAAATCCCGTTCTCAAAATATAGAGTTATATAAGAATAATAGAAGATAGAAAAAGAATAGAAGAAGATAAGACGCTCGATCTGTTTTTGTCAGCACAACGCTGTTCACCCATAACTAACGGTCAGTGAACCGCTGAGCACGCACAGTGAAACGTTTACTCATTTAAGTATATTATATGATAGGGAGAGTGCACACTTCTCCTGAATCTACCTTCAATCTAACAAAAATAATAATCAGCAAGTAAAGATATTTTTTGTGCCACAATATAAGAATTTCAAATAATCGTCATCTGTATTTATTTGCGACAAGACTTTTAATCCTGGTCAACACCTTGGATAAAAAGTCTTACTTTATTCCCGAACACATATTTTACTTGGGCAACGACGGGTATGTCTGCCTGTAATATATATATATATATATATATATATATATATATATATATATATATATATATATATATATATATATATATATATATATATATATATATATATATATATATATATATATATATATATATATACATACATAAGGGGTCTTTCAATAAAGTCGCTCGATTTTTAAATGTAAAAAAACAAGTTGTGTGTGATATATGCACTCAATTTATTTTAATTCTGAAAGTACATTTTAGGGCACTAAGTGTGGAATATGACGTTGTTCAAATGTCTGCCGCGGCTTCACTTGGTGGAACGTATTCGGGAGGCTCAATTTTCGATGACTTTGTCGCATAAATCTCGCTGAATTTGCTCGATGGTGTTCGTTATGTTGAATTTGAGGACTTCAACTGTTTAGGGATTTTTCCCTTAGACCTTCGATTTAAGGTAGCCCCAAACAAAGTAGTCTAATGACATTAAATCGCATGATCTCGGTGGCAAGTTGACGTCGCCGCCACGCGAGATGACCCTGCCCTGAAATCGCTGGTGCAAAATGTCTATCGTGGTGTGCGCAGTGTGGCACATAGCACCTTCTTGTTAGAACCACATGTCGTCAGTATCCATATCAGGCATATAATCCAGTGGGGCCACAAGAAGTTGCTTATAATCGATCTGTAGGTCTCGCTGTTGACGGTTATGGCAATCCCATCTTCGTTCTCAAAAAAATACGAACCCATGATTCCGTTAGACGAAAATCCGCACCAAACAGTGACTTTGTTGGGATGCAATTGGTGCTGGTGTATCTCATGTGGATTGTTGTCGTCCCAAATCCGACAATTTTGCTTGTTCACGAATCCATTCATCCAAAAATGGTTCTCGTCGCTGAAGATGATAGAAATCACGTAATGCGCGGAACGTTTGTCAAACTGAGCACTGATTTTGATAATAACATTTGATGATTTGCACACGCTGTTCAAGGCTATAACCATCCATCGTGGCTTGCCAAGTACTACTGAACAGTTCACAGTGAGGTTGCCAGATGTCGCTTTAACAACATGGCCACTATCGCCTGACAAAGCTTGAGCGTCCTTGTTGAAAGACACTTTATATATATATATATATATATATATATATATATATATATATATATATATATATATATATATATATATATATATGATACACTGATAGTTTTTATTGTTTTGCCATATAAATATTTGTTTTTATTGTTATTTTAATTAAGCGGGCTGCCTTTGCCGGCGAGCACGCTTTCCAGGTTACACCTGAAGACCGCTCCCACGTTGAGGACGTTGTCATTCCTCATGCTCCTCCAACACGCTTTGATGGGGGGACCTTAGCTTATCAACTTTCCTGTGGCAGACCTTGCCTTCCACATGAACCCTCACGCTGTTGTCGAGGGAAGTGACATCGGCCAACTATAACGGCCAAAAGTCTTTCGATCAAAACTTCATGTTCGACCCTAAGCAGTTTTGCACGATCTTGGCAGTCTGGGCCGATGCACCGTTTTCCTGAAAGACTTAGTCTGCCTTCACTATCTTTCTCACCCAGGGCAGAACTTTCGTGGCCAAGATGTCCCTGTAATCGGCTGCGGTGAGCCTGTAACCTACCGCTAACCACACCAGCTGCATCTTTTCCCCTTTCGAAGACGTGCCGTCGAGCATTATCAGGGGGCACGGGCGTTTGGTCGTGGAGACGTAGCGGACTTCGGAGACGTTATGCCGAAGCTTACCACGATGTCTTTCTGCTTGTTGATGACAGGATTCACCGAGAAAGTTATTTCATCAAAAAAAAAGATAATGCGATTGCCATAACTCTTCAAGTCGTTTAGAAGTTGACGGCAGCGCCCCCGACGTTGTTCTCGTATACGGTCGTTGAGAAGAGACCTTACCACGCCCCTCAAGCAAGTGTGCCCCCCCTTCCTTGACGGCCTGGACACCGTAGGCACTGTGATGTTCTTTTTCGAGAGCCCAGTAATTTTAACCTTCGGATCACTTTCGAAAGCCTTCCTCATAACGTCTCATTATTTCGCAGATGGCAAAAGATGTAAGGGCTTATCAAAGCCTATATATCAGTCTACACACCTAATCTATGCAACATTAAATGTAAATTGCTCTCGTCCCAGTAACTCCTAAACGAAAGATACAGTAAACCAGTCCCAATAAATCTCCTTAAGTACTATCCTTAGCACATTTGACTGGCGTAACTGAGTAATTCTTTTGAGTACTCCCTTTCTCAACCTAGTTAGTGGTTGGACTCTGGATCGGGAGGCCCTAGCAGGTAAGTTAAACCGGGTAAGTTATGTTTAGCTTTCGAATTAGAAATATTACAAGTTTTTTTTAAAGCTCTTGGGGTGTAGGAGATGCAAGCTGTAGGGAATCAAAGCCCCCCCCCCCATTAGCTATAAAAGTAACCAAAAAATTCACGAGTGAAATCAGGGGCCGCTAATCTTAACAATTACCACCCTTAGTCCTATTACTACTTTCCAACTCAAATAACTTGCTAAAATCCAACTTATTCATCCCAGAACAGATTTTAAAAAGCTCATTTATATCTTCCCTCATACACCTTTCAAATGAGAACATATTTAGTACCCTCAGTCTAGCTTCATATTCAAGGTGCTTCAGGGAAGCTATTATTTTTGTTACCCTCCCTTGTACTTAGTTAATAGAATTCTGTCTATTAGTGATGCAGCTGAGGCAGAGTTCCACTGTGCCCAGGCAATTCCATTTGAGTAAATGTGAGTAAGGGCGGATGTGATTCTAGCTTATTTTGAGGGTCGGCTCGTCGGGGGATTTGGCCTACGATGATCCTGAGATTTCAATCATTTAGAGGGGTCTGGGGGGACATAGCCCCCCCAGTATATAATCAGAAATTGCCATAAACTTCGTCCACATAGATTTCAGCTCAGAAAAGGTAGCTAGGAAAAATAGCCCAAAATAAGCTATGACCAACCATTGGTGGTTGGTCGGGTACTGTGGCCAACCAGTTATTTAAATTCTTCTTGAAGGTGTGGGGGAAGTAATGAACGGCAATGGAAGAAGGGTGTATTGATGGATAATTGAAAGCGATATAATTTTGAAGAATCTAGTAGTACAAGGAATCCCAACCTGGCAACAAGGAGAGAGGAGGAGTGCAGTAGATTTTGTTATAATGAACAGAAAGTGTGGTGAGATAGATGAAGGCATATGTATTGATGTGGATCAGGAAATATGGATCCAAACTGACCATAAAGCTATTATAGTGAAAGTAAAATGGGACTGTATATGGGAAATGAAAAAGGGAAAGGGAGAAATACATGGAAGAGAAAAGGGGTGGATTGGGCAGCATATGGAATGGAAGAAGCATTGGCAGGACTAATAATCTCTGAGGATATGAGGATAAATTATACGCAGTTAGAAGGAAAAATAAAAGAGGTGGCGATGCAAAAGATTGAGAAAAAAATGGATCAGAACAGGAGGATAAAAGTGAGGACAAAGTAATAATGAAGACAACGGAAGAAGAATGTGAGTATGAGGAAAAAATAAAGACAATCTCTATATCCTACCAAATGTAATAGAGAGGGTAAGAAAACAAGAGGGTGTGCTATATGTCTGTTTTCTCAATATTTACCTTTACCTTGATGAGGGTCTTCAATCCCTCACCAGTCACTGCTGCATCTTCCAACCAGTAGGGGAGGAATAAGACTTAAGGCAAGCAAAAGGTTGGCTAATTACAGATGCAGAACAAAACCACAAAGGAAAATTAACTAAACAAACTCATAAAGTAGGGGGCCAAGAAACGGTTCAACTTTCCGCTTAAAAACAACAACCAAACTTGCACTGACAACATCGTCCGGGAGAGAATTCCAGAGATTAACAACACATATGGAGAAAAAGCGAGTGTGGGTTTTATGGGAATAAGGGTTTGTATGCGATGGATGGACTCCATCTGAGCCGAGATGGGGTTGAGGTTTTGTGGCGGGAATTAGATAGTGTTATTAGGTCTTTAGAGGCGGGAAACTAGGTTTTTATAGTGGTCAGGAAAATTTAATGGCTCAAAGTAAGGCAGGGAAAGGAAGCAAACACAGATTTGTAGAAGGTAGGCAGGCTAATGGAAGTGCTTTAGGGTTAAATTACTTGAGTAGTGATAGTG
Source organism: Ceratothoa steindachneri (assembly GCA_963969495.1). Lineage (NCBI taxonomy): Eukaryota > Metazoa > Arthropoda > Malacostraca > Isopoda > Cymothoidae > Ceratothoa > Ceratothoa steindachneri. The sequence goes on along the minus strand of OZ018318.1, from coordinate 120,071,000 downwards.
GTCAGGAAAATGCAAGAGTACAGGGTCGGGGAAGGAGAGAAAGGAGATGAAGAGGAGATAGGCCCTCAGGTGCTTCAGGAATAGGTGGGCTGAGTTGTCTTTACACAAATGCTCGTAGTCTTAGAAATAAGAGGGATGAATTATTTAGTTATATCATTCATGAAGATATAGATATAGTATGTATAGTTGAATCATGGGTTAATGAAAATATATTTAATGATAATGTCAGTGAATTTGAACTAAAAGGTTATACTATGTAAATTAGTTAAAGGAGAGATAGGACTGGTGGGTTGATTATTTATATCAGAAATAGCATTTCTTCAAATCTAAATAACTCTATAAAGCAAGGAGAAGGTGAATCATTATGGATAGATATTAAGGTTGGTAAAAATAGGAAAATACACTTGAGAGATTTTATAGACCACCAGGACAGACTGATTGCATCAATGAGTTAATGATTAGGGAAATAAGTAAAGGATGCAAAGAAGATACAGTTATTCTGGGTGACTTTAATTTAACTTCTGTAGACTGGGAAAATATGATAGGAAGAGATAGAGCAAGTTGTAAGTTTATGGAGTGTTTTGAAGATAACTTTTTGACCCAATTTGTTAATAAGCCAACAAGGGGTGCCAATATATTAGATCTAATTTTTTCAAATGATGATCACTTAGTTCAAAGATTGAGTATAGGGGAATCATTGGGAAACAGTGATCATCAGATGGTTAGGTTTAATTTGGTAGGATTTGATGGATACGGATGACCTTTGATAGGCCCTTGTGGCTTTTGTCATCCGTTAAATTATGTTATGTTATGTTATGTTATGTTATGTTAAGGGTAGAACAACGACAAACTCCACAAAAATTCCAAATTTTTATAGGGAAGATTACGATAAATTACGCAGCATGCTAAATCAGATTAGGTGGGATATAGAATTCCATGGAAAGAATACTTATGAGATGTGGGATATTTTTAAGACTATATTAAACATGGTTCAGGAACAGCGTATCCCGATGAAGCCTATTAGGAAGAAATGTAGGAAACCATTATGGTGGAATCAAAAAATAGCTAATAAAGTTTCAGAGAAAAAAAGGGCATACCAGAGATTACAAAGTGAGAATAGTTTAGATAATTTAAACCATTATAGGTCAACCAGAAATGAACTAAATAAGATTATTAAGAAGACCAAAAGGACAGCAGAAATTAATTCAGCTAAAAATAATATTAAAGATCCTAAAAAATTCTTTAGCTATTATATAATCAATAATAAATCTAACAGTGCTAAAATAGGGCCTATTTAATATGAAGGGGTTTTGAAAGAATCTGATGAGGAAATAGTAGAGGTCCTTAATGATCATTTTGCTTCAGTATTCACAGAAGAGAAACCAGTTAGACTAATTGATGATAATTCTAGGTCAAGGGAAGTAGTGATAAATTGTATTAATATAGACAGAGAAGAAATTAAAGGGCTTATAATGGAGTTAAATACTAGTAAGGCATCTGGCCCTGACAACATTCATTCTAGGATACTCAAAGAAGGTGTAGAAAGTATTGCAGTAGCTCTTGAGAAGATATTTATTCGATCACTAGAGTTTGGAGAAATACCAAATGATTGGAAATTGGCAAATTGTGTGCCAATTTTTAAAAAGGAAAGCAAAGATGATCCAAATAACTTTAGACCAGTTAGCTTAACTTCTATAGTCTGTAAAATTCTTGAGAAGATGGTTAAGAAGGGAATTTCTGATCATCTAGAGAGTAGCAGGTTAATTAATGATGCTCAGCATGGTTTTAGAAAAGGTCGATCGTGTTTAACTAATTTACTGGATTTTATGGATTATGTAACTAAAGAGTTATATAGGGGTGAGAAAGTTGATGTGATCTACTTAGATTTCAGCAAAGCTTTTGATAAGGTTCCACATAGAAGACTAGTTCATAAATTAAAGCTGCTTGGTATATGTGGGAAGGTTTTAAATTGGATAACTGAATGGCTAAAAAATAGGAAACAGAGAGTTGTACTGAATGGAGTGAGGTCAGAGTGGAGGAATGTTATTAGTGGCGTACCTCAGGGATCAGTTTTAGGCCCTTTATTATTTATAATCTATGTAAATGATCTTGGGCAAGGTGTAAATAGCAAAGTGTCAATTTTTGCTGATGACACTAAATTGGCAGCTGTAGTCAAAGAGGTTGAGGGTAACTTTAAAGTGCAGGGTGACTTAAATAAGTTGTTAGCTTGGGCTCAGAAGTGGCAGATGACTTTTAACCTTATTAAATGCAAAGTTATTAACATGGGGAGAGATAATAGGGAATTTAGCTATGAGATGGATGGGTATTGGCTTAATTCAGTTGAAGATGAGAAGGACTTAGGAGTAGTAGTAGATAGGTCACTGAAATTTTCAAAGCAGTGTATTGAGGCAAAAAATAGAGCAAATAGGGTGCTAGGTTACATTAAAAGAAATTTTAGCTACAAGAGTAAGGAGGTCATCCTTAAACTATACAACTCTTATGTCAGGCTACATTTAGAGTACTACATACAGGCATGGTCACCACATTTTAAACATTATATAAACTTATTAGAGTCAGTACAAAAGAGGGCAACAAAAATAATACCATCCCTGAAGCACCTTGAATATGAAGATAGGCTGAGGGTATTAAATATGTTTTCATTTGAAAGAAGGTGTGTGAGGGGAGATATGATTGAGCTTTTTAAAATCTTTTCTGGGATGGATAAATTGGATTTCAGCAAATTATTTGAGTTAGAAGGTAGTAATAGAACTAGAGACCACCACTTAAAGATTAAAAAACAGAGGTGCAGACTGGATGTTAGAAAATATTTTTTCACTAACAGAGTGGTGGATTATTGGAATAGTTTGCCACCTGAGACTGTAGACAGCCCAAACTTGAATGTTTTCAAGCGCAGATTGGATGATTATATGGGGATGGAGGGTTAATTTCTTACTTTTTGGTATGTGGATATGTTTCTTGACTTATTCCTGTGGATGCAGTTTCTTTTTATTGTATATTTTGGGGGACTTTGATTTTGTTTTTGACAGACTCCTATGGAGGCTTTAAATTATATATTGTAGATGCATAGTTGGACATTCCTATGGATTGTTAAATTGTATATTGTAGATCCATGGTTGGACATTCCTATGGATTGTTAAATTGTATATTGTAGATGCATGATCTGACAAAATCCTATGGATGCATTATGTGGGTGGGATGACCTTTGATAGGCCCTTGTGGCTTTTGTCATCCGTGAAATTATGTTATATGTTATGTTATGTTATCCATATTTGATTGGGGTAGAAGGATTTTTTTTGCTGTGATCATGAGTTCTGTTGTCTCTTCTACATTCAAACAAGTGGGAACAATGACCATTTGAAAGAAGGTGTGTGAGGGGAGATATGATCGAGCTTTTTAAAATCTGTTCTGGGATGGCTAAATTGTATTTCAGCAGGTTATTTGAGTTAGAAGGTAGTAATAGGACTAGAGGTCACCACTTAAAAATTAAAAAAACAGAAGTGCAGACTGGATGGATTATTGGAATAGTTTGCCACCTGAGACTGTAGACAGCACAAACTTGAATGTTTTCAAGTGCAGATTCGATGATTATATGGGGATGGAGGGTTAACTTCTTACTTTTTGGTATGGGGGTATGTTTCTTGACTCATTCCTGTGGATGCAGTTTCTTTTTATTATATATTTTGGGGGACTTTGATTTTGTTTTTGACAGACTCCTATGGAGGCTTTAAATTATATATTGTAGATGCATGGTCTGACATAATCCTATGGATTGTTTAAATTGTATACTGTAGATGCATGATCTGACAAAATCCTATTGTTGCATTATGTGGGTGGGATTTGTTGGATACGGATGACCGTTGATAGGCCCTTGTGGCTTTTGTCATCCGTGAAATTATATTATTTTATAATTAGGTCTGCACAGAGAAGGCATCCTTTAATGGAGAATAGGCCCAAATTAGATAATCTCTCAGCATAAGAAAGATCAGAAATCCCCAAATCTTTTTTGTCCATCTCCTCTGTATAGACTCCAACAAGTGCAAGTCACCAACATAGCCAGTATTCCACACCGTACAGCCAAAATTAATAATAGATCAAATATGAGTGATGAACACTTGTACCATGAATTTAGCTGACCTACAAATTGTGCCTCTAAGAATATTATTGGCTACTCCATTTGCCTTACAGAAAGTTTCATTCACATGCAGGTGAAATTTTAGTGAAGAATCAACAGAGGTCTTTGAAGGAATAGGGTAGTCACCAATGAAGTACTCCCCTATAAGGATAGAAATCGATCTACTAAAGCGAATATGAACACATTTATTAACAGAAAAAGAAAGGCACCATGATTTGCTCCTATGAAAAAGCAAAGTAACATCCTCTTGAAGAGAAAGACTAAAGCCTATACCAGTGATTACCTCAGTAATGGGAAGAGCAAGATATAATTTAAGATTGTCCGCAAACAGGGCAAATTTGCATGACAAACCTGCAGCAACATAATTGATAAAGATAAGGAAAAGCACAGGACCAACCACCGAACCTTGTGGGACTCCACTCGTAACATGAACAAAATCACTAGATGAGCCTTGTAAAATGACACTCAGTTTACGGTTCTGTAAAAAGTCACTTAACCAGCCCAACAGAAGGTTACCAATGCCAAGATGTGACAGTTTGGTTAAGAGCAAGTGATGGTTAACAATGTCAAATGCCTTGCTGAAATCGAAATACAAGACATCAATAACAGCACCAAAATCAAGGTGTTTACTAATATAATCATAGGTAAACAATAGCAGAGTTAGTGTCCAAGTAGGCATAAAGCTGCGATCGATGTCAAACTTATAGGCCTGTAGTTTGAAGGGTCTGAATGAATGCCCTTCTTAAACAGGGGTAAAACATGTGCAACCTTCCAAGCAGAGGGAACTTTCATTGAATAAATGCTTTTATTAAAGATAAGGAGTAAGATATAACATAAAGAAGAGGAACAATTCCTGAAAACTAATGAAGGAAGATTATGTGGATTACAAATTGAGAGTGGGAACTTTGATGCGGACAGAGATTGACCTGCACATTATCCACAAAGACAGAAGAGAAATAATCTGCGAGGTGATTAGCCATAGAGCCATTATCATTAACCCAACAACCGTTAATTAAGAGAGTACCTACAGATGGTTTGTCAACTTTTTTATTTCTTGGGTAACCATGGAGTCTTTTAGGGTCAACACATGATAGGAGAGTCTCTTCATGAACAGAAACAGCTTGCAGTATATTTTTTTATAGAGAATATTTAGGTCTCTGAAATGCAACCAAGCTTGAACAGTAGGTGGAACTCTATGACCAAAGTGGCTTCTAAGGCATTTGTACCTTCTCCAAGCCGTACTCTTCTGCACAACAATCACACCAGATATGGTCCAGAGGGTTTGTATTCTTTGGATGTTTTTTTCAAAGGAACAAATTCATTAAATGCAGAGTGGAGAACTGACAAGAATTTATCGTAGCACATCTCAATGTCACAATCAAAAAATTCAGAATCCCAGTCAACAAGTGAAAGGGGAGTCATTGAGCAATCAATAATTACTATGATACCAATCAAACAGCTTAACAAGGATGTCAGGAATAACATGATTCAAAACTACCGAGCAGTGGAACTCAACACTGTGTTCGCAGCCAGGGAGGGAATCTATGCAGAAAAATTCAGATACTTTATCATAGTAGGATGTAAAAACAAATTAACACTATTAGATTGGATAAACGTGGGGAACATAACCCACTGAGTAATTAAACGTATCAAGAAATGAATGAGAGAGGGAAGAATGAGCCAGAGGCATCAAACCAGACCAGTCTATATCAGGTAGGTTAAAATCACCCATCAAAATCACATCCCTTCCAGTGCAAAAAGAATCCAAGAAGGACAACAACTCTATATTATCTAGGAGAGAATAACTAAGTGGCCTGTACACTACTATAACATGAAGATTGAAATCATGAAGCAGAGCACCAAGTTTATTTGGATGAGTATTATAAATTCAGGAGATTTAAAATGATTTATTAATGTAAAGTCCAACACCATGCTATGGCGAATTAAAGGGAGAGTCATTTCTATAAAACTGATAACCTGGGATATCAACTACAGAGGAATTAATGGAGTGTGAGAGCCAAGTTTCAGTAAGGCCAACTAAATCAATATTATTAGTGATACAAAAATTATATACAAAATGAACTTTATTAGACAGACTATTTAAATTAACTAGCCAAAACAAAACAGACTCAACGACAGGGTTTATATTCTTGATTGAAAATTTGCCACCCTTGTGCCTACATAGTCACTGGGAGTGTTGGCCAAGGGTGGAGGGGAAATTGCACTTTGACTCCCAAAGGCTGATCCACCACCAGGCTGACAACCAGTAGTAGCGTGCTCCTTCCTTTCCATCCTCTGTTTATAAGTCAAGTCATGGTTGACTAAATCTTGAGCCAGCTAAACATTTGGCCTTGGAGAGGATAGTTAGGCTGTAGCGGGCCAAAGGCTTTTCTTACCTCGCTTGCCACCTACGCTGCCCATCTGTATTGGCTGACGAGCATACCCTCTTTTATTGGCCTACTACCACCCCCTACAGCGCACAAGTGATAATCCCGTACCCCTTTTTCATTAATTTTTTTTTTGTCATTTTGTTGCGTGGACATTGTTTGGTCAAGTACCGATTGGTGGTTTTGTATAGATTTGTTCTCTGCGCCCATCAGTTTTTTTTATTTTGTTTTCGGTTGGGAGAATTGTAATTACAATTGTAATTTTTTTTTGTTTTTTCAATTTTATTGGTTTGTTTTCTCTTTTCAGAGATTATATTTTGTTAAAAATCTTTTATCAAATATAAATATAAGTATAAATATTAAAAAAAACAACAAAAAAAAATTTAAATTCCAGTTATTCGCACACACCCGTTCACACAGAGGGAGGGAGAATGGCCCTTCACACACACACTCACATTCGCTCCACCACAAGGTGATGATCTTGGTTTATAATTTTAGCGCTTATTTTGTTGGTCTTTAAAGATACAATGTCGGAGACCAAAACATTCCCCAAATTAGGACATATTGATGAGATAATGTCATTGAAGGAAGTCTGGAAGCCCTCATAGGGAAGACCGTGAACAGCGATGCTGTCCCGCCTCTTATCACACTCATAGAGCTCTCGGATTTCTGATGTGAAAATCTTTTGCATGTCTGGATTCACAACAATCCCCCCCCCATCCATGACAGAGGATGATACCCCAGCTGTAAGGTAAGCCTGAAGCTCCTTAAGCTGAGTGATCATAGCTGCTATCTGGGCAGTAAGACTAGACACAGTCTTGAATAGTTTGGATACAGACTCACTTAGGGTATTGACAATTGGGGCACAGGAGCAAGAGGAGTCCGTATGAGGGCAGTTACTACCAGATTCATCACATGGAGGGCATGCAAATTTGACACCCCTGCCTTTATTGCTGATGATCATGTTGAAAAAAATGAGCAGAAATGCCCGAGCAGGCTTCAGCACCATGACACCATGCATCACACAGGCCACACTGTATATTATCTACCTACCACCGGTGGCACAAGGATATGAGGCAACACCTGAGCACCATCAAGGCTATCCTTCCCATGAACAGGGTAAGACACACCACTGCCCTTGGCTCTGCGACCAACCATAATTAATCTAAAAATGAATACAAATGTATTGAAAACAAAGCTAACACTCAATATAAGACAATTTAATAACTCAAACAACCAAAGAATCAGTCACAGGATAAAAAACGGCGGCACCTAAATATGTAAACAAACAATGGCAGCGACAAAACTACAAGAAAAATGCACAAAAAAAAAAAGCTAACACCATAATTAACCCAAACAATATAACATTAGAATACAACAATAAAAAATATATACTAAACAAATCAACTTAGCTGACAGGAGACTAAGTAGCAGTTAAACAAATAGAAATCAGAGAATATACAAGAGTACAACTGAACACGTCCAACCTCAATGCAGCTGTGTATCATCACCAATGTCACAATAAAAAAATTCAGAATCCCAGTCAACAAGTGAAAGAAAGTCATTGAGCAATCGATAATTACCACGATACTAATAAAACAGCTTAACAGGGATGCCCATTCAAGGATGCTTGTAATCAGAAGGGGCATATTAAACCTACGAGTATGTGCAAAAATGTGAAAAGCATAAATTTTGGTAGTACCAAACCAAAATTTAAAGGGAATGATCATGTCCATAAACTGGACAAGGCTAAAGTCACTGAGGTAGATTCTAACTATGACTATGTCTTTAATGTTACTCCTACTAAAGGTAAATCCTCTGAATGTCACATTATTTCTAAATAATGTTTGTGTAACTATGGAATTAGATACAGGTGCTGCATGTTCCCTTATTTCTGAGGATACTTTCTCTAATCTATGGCCTATTGAAAGTGACAGACCTGTTCTTCATCCTTCTTCTATAAACCTTAAGACTTATGGTGGTGTTCCCCTCAAAATAGCAGGTGAAATTTCTGTCTGTGCTAGATTTGATTCTACTAATTCTTGTCATGCAACTATTGTTGTTGTTGAAGGATCAGGCCCATGTCTTTTAGGAAGAGATTTAATTAGTTCTCTTCATCTAAATAATCTGAAGCTCTCAGAGATAAATAGTGTATCATATAATGAAGCTGATCTAGTAAAAGAATTCCCAGATTTATTTTCTCCTGGTCTGGGTTGCCTTAAAGGTAAAACGTTCCCTATTGAGGTAGATCCAAATATCCCTCCTAAATTCTGCAACGCCAGGACAGTTCCCTATACACTAAGAGCTAAAGTAGAAAGAGAATTGGATAGATTGGTAGAAGAAGGTATAATTTCCCCTATACCGCATTCTGCCTGGGCTGCTCCAGTGGTACCCGTATTGAAGGCAAATGGATCAGTCAGGATTTGTGGAGACTATCGGCTTACAGTAAATAGAGCTGCTAGGCTGGATACCTACCCCATTCCTAAGATTGAGGATTTGTTTAGCAGTCTCTCAGGTGGTAAGCTATTTACTAAACTAGATATGTCTCAGGCATATGCCCAATTATGTCTTGATGATGCATCGCAACAGTATTCAGTGATTAACACACATCGTGGGTTATTTAGATATAGGTTGTCTTTTGGAGTTTCCTCAACACCTGGTATTTTTCAACGAGCAATGGAAGATTTATTAAGGAATCTTACAGGTCTTGTTTGCTACTTGGATGATGTGCTCATATGTGGTTCATCTAAACATGAGCATGATCAGAGACTCAGATCTGTACTAAAGATACTAGAAACTGCTGGATTGAAGCTTTGTTTGAAGAAGTGTGCTATTGGTGTTCCTACTGTGTCTTATCTGGGTTATTGTATTGATGCTCAGGGTATTCACCCCACTTCTGACAAAGTTCAAGCTATTGCAGATGCTCCTATTCCTACTAATGTGACTCACTCAGCTAAAGTCATACTTAGGTTTGCCTAACTTTTATAGGAGGTTCATTCCTAAGGCAGCTTCTATCCTGGAACCTCTTAACAGCTTATTAAGAGCTGGTGTACCTTGGTCTTGGGAAAAGCAGAAACAACTGCTTTTGTTACTTCTAAGCAGCTTCTACTATCTTCTGCAGTGCTAGTGCATTTTGACCCACAGAAACCTATTGTAGTGGTTGCAGACAACAGTGCTTATGGAATCGGAGCTATTCTATGCCACCTGATAGATGGTATAGAGCAGCCTGTTCATTTTATTTTTCATACTCTATCAGCTACAGAATAATTATTCTCAGTTGGAAAGGGAAGCTTTGGCAATGGTTTTTTGCTCTAAGGAAATTTCATTTCTATTTGTGGGGTCAGCACAATTTTACATTGGTGATAGATCATAAACCTCTTGGTTTATTTTCTTCTTCTAAATGTATCCCTCCTATGGCTTCTGGTAGAATACAACATTGGGCTCTTCTTCTGCAGGCTTATAATTTCCCCTTTATTCATCGTTCTGGAACCTTATTAGGTACAGCCGATGCTCTAAGCCGTCTACCTCTTCCTAGTATTAACATAACTGACAATACTCCAGTTCCAGCTGACTGGACTATGCTGGTGAATTTTCTAGACTTTTTCCCAGTCACTAGTGTCGCTGTCAGGGATTGCACACATGCAGATCCTGTTCTTTCTAAAGTACACAAGTTCTGTGAGATCGGGTGGCCAGCCTCAACTATGGGGGATCCTGGCCTTGCTCCTTATGTTCGGAGGAGGGATGAGTTATCCATTCAGTCCAGTACAGTCTTGTGGGGCAGTAGAGTAGTTATTCTTCCTAGATTAAGGAATGCTCTATTGCATGAACTACATGCTAATCATATGGGTGCTTCTCTCATGAAAGAATTAGCTAGAGGTTACCTTTGGTGGCCTAATTTGGACAAGGACCTCAAAGAACTATGTAGGTCGTATTGCCAGTGCTTAGCTCTACACGCTACAACTCCTAAGGCGGAATTACATCCTTGGGAGTGGCCACAGTCCCCATGGCACAGGTTGCATGTCGATTATGCTGGGCCAGTAGATGGGAAGCATTTTCTCATCATAGTGGATGCTCACTCTAAATGGGTTGATGTTTACCCTACATCAGTTCCAACTGCTAGAGAAACTATTTAAGTTTCTTAGACATTCTTTTGCTCACTTTGGTTTGCTAGTTTCACTTGTTTCTGACAATAGTCCTTGTTTTACTTCTGCTGAGTTTAAGGAATTTGTCACAAGTTGTGGTATTCATCACATTACTACAGCAGTATATAAACCTTCTACTAATGGTTTAGCTGAGAAGATGGTTCAGACCTTCAAGAAAGCTCTCCGTACATCTTCCGAGCCTCTTAGGACAACTTTAGATAGGTTCCTATTTAACTATCGACTGACACCACACTCTACTACTGGAGTTTCCCCAGCTGAGTTGATGTTGGTCAATGCTTGAAGTCTAGATTAGATTTGTTGTGGCCTACAGAACCACTATTTGCTAGAGTGGCCCATAGGCAGGAATGTCAGAAAGCTAACCACTCTAAGTCTACTAGAAACTTATCCCTGCCACCATCATCTTCATTGATGATCAGGAATTATACTCCTGGTGGTCCTAAGTGGATGCCTGCTGAGGTACAGGAGCAGACTGGTCCTTTATCTTATAGGTGTAGTGTACCCACAGGAGATGTTGTAAAAAGGCACAAAGATCAGGTTATTCCTAGAACCACAGGGGCTCCTGTTATAGAAGCCTCTGTGTTACAACCCGTTTCTCCTACTTCTCCAGTTTGTCCTATTTTGCCTCCTACTCCTGTCTCTCCTGTGGTAGACTCTTCACTGCAGGTTATTGGTTCTCCTTCAGCTAATGTGTGCAGGTTTTCTAGAGTGAAGAAACCTGTAGATAGGCTAAACCTATGAGTTTTGTATTATGTAATGACGTGATCTATTATTGCAGTTTACTATAGTCTTGTTGTTGATACTTCAATACTGGTGACCTCGTAAGGTCCTGTAGAAATAACCAGTCAGTCCACGCCCATTACCCACTCTATCAAGATAACGACCTACTTAAGAAAAAGCTATAGACACAACAACTCTAGCCTACTGTTTCCTATCACAGCCTAAATTACATATTACATTATTCTATTTACTAACCCCTACTAATAACATTGTGTCAATCACTACCACATCTGATACACAATGTCATCCTCGGTGAGTGTTCTAAATAGTTGTTATAATCTAACTGATAATAGATATACTACAGGATGGATGCAAATATTCTAAATGTGATACAAAAACTATATGAGAATAACAAAGTCAAACTCAATCTGAAAGGTATAGAAACAGGTTGGATGGTGAATGACACCGGGGTTGGTTAGACAAGGGTGTACTATGTCTCCTAGCTTGTTCAGCTTCTTCATTGAAGAACTTTTGGGGAGAGTAAATGAGTCATGGTTGGAGGTTGCATATTGGTAACCCTGGGATTGGCAGATGACATAGTTCTGGTCAGTAAAACAGCAGAGACTTCTGAATGTGGTGTACCAGTATGGGGAAGAATGGAGAGTAAAATTTAGTAGAGGAAAGTGCAATAGGACTAGAGGTCACCACTTAAAAATAAAAAAAAACAGAGCTGCAGGTTGAATGTTGTTGCTGAAGAGGTGGATGCACCTGACTCCTCAGACTGTGTGTGTTGCCTCTTGCATGATGTTGAAGACAGTGGTTTGAAAAGTGAGATTTTTGGTTGAACCCTCTTTACATGCTGCAGCTTGAGAATCTTCATCCTCATGATGCACAACCCCTCATAGTGTTCAACCAAGGGCTCTCCCATATTATCAATGAGTCTAAGGCAGGTTGAAATTGCTTCTAGCCCAGCTGCTAGAGACTGGCCCCGCTGCACACCTGTTTCTTCTTCCTCCTCCAGTTCATTCTGGAAAATGCCAGCTATCTCCTCATCAGTCATGTGGTGGTAACCAGGCATATTAAAGTCCTCCTGATCAATTTCTCCCTATCCAGCTTGATGCATCATGCCCACCATCCTTGAAGTTTCAAACCCCTCAAAATCATCTTTGATTGCTGCTGGAGTTTTAGGGGTCTTTAGTAGCTTCCACCAGCCATTCCTGAGAGTTGATAGGGGCACCTTTTTCTTCCAAGCCTCAGCCCAGTTGAATATCGCATATTTCACTGTGTAAGCCTTGACATTTTCTTTTGTTTTCTTGGCTCTGCACTCAATATAGCCTGGCTCATCCATCCCATCCTCAACCACAACAAGGCACTGCTCGAGGAAAATGTTTGTGTACTGCCTTTTGGCACACTCTCTGATGCCTTGATCCATGAGCTGGATCATCAAGGTAGTGTTGGGAGGGAGGAACAATGTCTTTATGCAGCCATCCTTACTACACAGCCTGGATGATGATGGGTATGCTGGAGGCATTGTCAAGAATTAGGAGTGCCTTCACTTCATCAGATTTTATTCTATATTTAGATGGTGAGCCGTCTGCATTTTTGCATGCCAGAATTGATAGCTACTCCTTCATCACTTTGTGCCCAGGAATGCTTGTTTAATTTTGCAATAAAAGGGTCCACAGCACTAGCATCAGCACTCAGCAGCTCGCCTGTGATTGCTCAGTTCACAATGCCATGTCGCCTCCTGAACTGCCACAGCCAGCCATCACTGCACTTAAAATCTTAGATACCAAGGTGGTTTGCTAGCATTTTGAATGTCCAGGCCTCTCACAGGAAGCCCCTCAGCATACTGCAGCATATACTATTGATACAGATTGGTAGCAATTGGATGTGTTGGGTCCCCTTCTCTTCCATGTGTACATTAACCATCGTACATCAAATGGCGCAAGATGTGAGCTATTGCCAATGTGATATAGATATTATGCACACAGTAGCTAAGTCATGGGGTCAACTTTAATCCTGATAAATGTGTGCTATTGAGATTTCAACGGGGATCTGTAGACTGGCCTGCTGTGGGCTCACTCCAGCACTATCAACTTGTCTCTTCAGATCTAGCCATGGAGGACTGTCATAGGGACCCTGGTATTTTTGGGAATACCTCACTAAAGTTTCATGCTCACATTAAAAGTGTAGTCAGTAAGGCAGCAGGTCTAGCTAATAACTTCCTTAGAGCTACTCATTGTCACTCAAGTGATTTCATGGTGACGATTTACCAGACCCATATTAGGCCTCTGCTGAATTTGGATAAAAAGTGCGGAACACAGGGTATTTGGGTGATTTGAAACTTCTTGAGTCAATGCAGTGCTGCTGGACAAAGCAGATTGATGGCTTATTTAATCTAAGTTATGCTGAGCGACTTAAATTCCTTAACCTGAATTCTGTGCAAGGTAGGCTCCTGTGAGCTGACCTTATCAAATGTTGAAGGATTTTCCATGATCAATCCGCCATTGCTCCTTCTAATATATTTACTGTCTCTCATGTCACCTCTACTCAGGGTAATGGATTGAAATTGGTTAAGCCTCGTGTAGCTACTGAATGTAGAAAAGATATTTTAGTATTAGATGTATTGACCTCTGGAATTCTCTTAACAGAAAGTGTAGTAAGGGCAGAAATATAGACATATTTAAAAAAGGTCTTCACCAGTCATTGGAGGAAGCATTGTTTTCCTATACAGAATGAGGTCTTTATGATATCTTGTATACTGTATTGTAAATAGCACTATATATCTCACTGCATATGGCATATCCTTCCGCGCACTTGTTATTGGCTAAAGTCAGTTACTGTATAGTACAACCTCTGTTGGGCTGGTGCGCCAGCAGATTTGGGCTACCTATTATCTTACTGTCCATTTCCTTTTGAATCTATGATGTGCTACTGTGGGGTAGCCAACCAGGTAAGCAATACTATCTACACCTTCTTTGAGTAATCTAGAATGAATGTTGTCTGGGTCAGATGCCTTACTAGTATTTAATTCCAATATAAGCTCTTTAATTATTTCCCTGTTCACATTAATGATATTCAACACTACTTCCCTTGACCTAGAATTATCATCAATTAATTCATCTGGATTCTGTTCTGAAAATACTGAAGAAAAATGCTCATTAAGAACCTCTACTATTTCTTCATCAGATTCTTTCAAAACCCCTTGATATATAATAGGCCCTATTTTATCACTGTCAGATTTGTTATTAATTCTATAATAGCTAAATAACTTTCTTGGATCTTTATTATTATTTTGAGCTAAATTAATTTTTGCCCCCCTTTTGTTCTTCTTAATAATCTTATTTATCTCATTTCTGGTCAACCTATAATGATTTAAGTTATCAAAAGTACTTTCTCTCTGTGATCTCGGTATGCCCTTTTCTTCTCGTAAAATTTCCTAGCTATCTCTGATTCCACCACAATGGCTTCCTACATTTTTTACTAATAGCCTTCATTGGAATACAGTGCTCCTGGACTATGTTTAATATGGTCTTAAAAGTGACCCACATCTCATAAGTATTCTTTCCACTGAATTCTATATCCCACCTAATCTGATTTAGCACATTGCGTAATTTATTGTAATTGTCCCTATAAAAATTGGGAGTTTTTGTGGAGTTTGTCGATGTGCTACCTTTCACTATTCCCAAGTTAAAACAAACCATCTGATGATTACTATTTCTCAATGCCTACCCAAGAGTCAATTCCTGAACCAAGTGATCATCATTTTGAAAAAAACAGATCTAATATATTGGCACCCATTGTTGGCTAATAAACAAATTGAGTAAAAATATTATCCTCAAAGCATTCTATAAACTTACAACTTGTTCTATCCCTTCTTCTCATATTTTCTCAGTCCACAGAATTTAAATTAGTGTCTCTGATGTAGCAACCACCTGCTATAGATGTTATAACTGTCCTAATCCTTACAGGAGCTGCAAAAATGAAGACACATGGAAAAGACATGATTGGTTCACCCAGCATGAGGGATCATTTTGGCATATTGAGTGGCAACCACAGTCCCCAGATTTAAATCCCATATAGAATTTATGGGATGAGCTTGAGAGAGACTTGCATGCCTCATTGCTTCTTGCATCTTCATTGAATGATTTTGGTCTACAGCTGCTGGAATTGTGGCCGAAATTGAAGCTACAGAAGATGCAAAAGCTTGTAGAATGAATGCTAGATAGGATGAGAGCTGTAATTCTATCGAGAGGAGGTCCAATTGTTTATTAACTAAGTATTTCACTGAATGAAATTTATTTTGGCCAGTCAGTGTATATCTTCAATAATATAACTAAATAACTCATCCTTCTTATGAGCATTGGTATGAAGACAACTCAGCTCTCCTATCCCCGAAGCACCTCTTTTAGCCTATAAACCTTCTGCTCTATCTCCTCTGCATCTCTTTCCATTCTTTCTGCCTGACCCTGTACTATTGCGTTTCCCTGACCACTATCAGTAACTAGTTTCCTACCTGCAAAGACCTAACAACACTATTGCCACAACCTGTCAACCCTAGCCCAGCTTAGATGGAGTCCATCCAATGCATACAATTCCTTATTCTCCAAAAGCCATTCCATACTTCCTGGATAATTAATGAAAAATGTTTGATGATAGTTGATTTTAATGCCCATATTGGCTTACTTGATTAAGATATAAACATGAATGTTTGGATGGTTGACAGATGTCTGGTTGAGCGTGATGTGCATTTGAAAAATTTAGAAGTACTAGGAAGGAATACGAAAGTCTTCAATTGAGTTTGGTATTAAATGATATGGGATGAATATGAACAAATGGAGATAGATGATGATAAGGATATATGCTTTAAAGCAGATTACAATGTCACTGGTAAATATCAGTGTAATTTTGAATAAGACAAGCACATACATTTTATGCTACTAAATACTAGAAATCTTCTTTGTATCATTGTAATATTGTCCTAGGACTAATATTTTGATAGCAGAAAGGTTCTAAGAGGGTCTATCACAAAAAGACTATTTCATCCTGATTCTGCAGTGCAAGAATTCTTCCATCATGCCATAAGACTGCTTGTTACTCTCGCAAGTTTGTTTATAATATTAATATTTATTTATATGTAAAGTTACCAAAATTAAACATGTTTAGAAAACCTGCTTCTCCTAACCTTATACTTTGTTGCTCAGGACAAAAAAACTCAACACTTTTTTTATTACCTGGGGAAATAATCTTTCTGTCACAGCAAAAGTGAAATTGTTCATTAATTTTAACTTCATTCCACTACATTGACCCTCAACCTGTTTATGTATATTTATGTTCAAAAAGGAAGTAAATAAACTTTGATTTATCCCCACACAAAAGGGTTAGATTGTGAATGTTGCAAAAACAACCATGACGCAGTTTCTAAAATGAAAATGGTACTGGTTATGTTGGGGTAAAAAATTGCAAGTAAATCATGTTACAAATGGGGGAAAGGGGGACCCCAAAAGAAAATCTTCACCGTTTCTTCCATATACCATTTTGAATTGGAAATTGAGTTTCTATTCTCAAATAGCATCCATCTCATGCCATTTAAATATGCCATCATAGATGATTGAAACAATTGGAAGAATATGGCTGAGAATTAGGCTAGGAGGGTAGAAGAAATGATTTTGAAAGTAAATGGAGCAGTGCAAGTTAAGAATTTGGATATAAAGAAGGCTGTGAGGAAAATAAAAGGTGGTAAAGAAATGGATGAAGACTTGATGGTTCTGGAATTTATCAAGCACAGAAGGAAGAGAATAAAGACATGTTAGGGAATGCTTGGGTGCCAGAGTAATGGATAAAGAGTATAGTTAAACTTATAAGGGGGGAGGGTGAAGGGACTCAGAGTAAAGAATTCTCCGAAGGTCGGTTTTATTTCACACACACAAATATAAATTTACTTTAAACAAAGTAATACCCAATAAAAGAAAGAAAAACAGGTCAATCCAATAAATTATAACAGGGAAATACAGAATGAATGTTGGAAACTATCGGTTAGTTACAGTTGTGAATATAGTTTGCAAAATATTTGGAAGGATTAATTATAAGAATGGGATGATAAAGAAGGCATAATAAGGGATGAGCAATATAGATTCAGGAAGGGTAAGAAAACACTAGATAACGTGCTTGCGCTGAAGGACATCAGAGATTTAAGCAGGAAGAAAATGTAGTAAATAGTGCAAGTTATGGATGAGATTGAATGAAGAAGGTATAGATATAAATATTCTGAATGTGATTGAGTTTATATCAAAATAATTGGGTAAAAATAAGTCTGAAATGGTTGGAAACTGAATGGATGCTAAATGATGAGTTACTAAAAAGATTGAAGCGTACCAGAAAAAGCGAAGGGTTAGGTGACAGAAGAAATATCAATTAGTGGTATGAGTGATATGAATGGTGGATTGGTCTTAGGAATACAATAAACGCTCCTTGAGAACCACCATCAGCCAAATTAGCAAGAGCTGCATCCGAATAACATTTTAGAGAACAGGCTTTGAGTGGCTCAAGCTTAGGAAAGTCTAATCTCATGTTATCTCTTGTCATTTGAACTATTAACTTATTCAATCTGAGCAAATCACCAACAGTTGCCTTGTTACACACGACACTCAACTGACAAGTTTCAAAAGTAATGTCTGGTCTGGTATGTGTTGCCATCCAGTTCAGTTGTCCGATCAAAGCTCTGTATTCAGTCTTTTCCACCAGTGCTAAGTTGCTTGTTTTAAGAAGAGAACGCTGATGACTGATGCTGACAGGTGTCAAAGTTGAAGCATAATGGAACTGATAAACAGTCAAGCCATCATCAGTCATGTTGATGTTCAAACCAACATACTTGAATGATGCTGACTCTAAGCTGCCAATCAAGAACATGGGATGTAACTTCTTAACAACAGCATCATCAAATACAGCAGTTCCTGCCCTGAGAAAATATCAATGTAGACACAAATTATGCCCTCAAAATTGTTGTCATTATTCAACAAAAACAAAGCATTTTCTAATGAATACATATGTGAACACCAAGCATCAATAATTCATCTTTCACTCTTAAATACCAAGCTCTAGCTGCATCACACAAACTGTACACTGTTTTCTTTAATTTCCACAAGTTACCATTAAAATATTCCGGAGGAGGTTTCAAGTAAAGCTCACGTTCAATGATATTTCCCTGTAGATAAGCAGCCTTGACATCAACAGTGTGACACTCCCACTGCTTGGAAGATGCCAAAAACAAAGCCAGATGCACTTCTTCTCTGGAACACATAGGCAAATCCTTGCACAATGAGATAGTGTCCTCTTCAAAACCATGTGCTACTAATCTCACTTTAGTAACTGTCTTATTATCTTTCACTTTCTCAGTTATCACCCACCTCACAGATACATCTTGACCAACATTTTTAACTTCATAAACATTGTTGTTTCTCCAGTTTTGCTTTCTCAGCTTCTTTCACTGCCATCACATCACTATTAAACATTACAACCATCTCTACACTGTCAGGTATCACAGTCAATCCAACAATATCATTGGAGTCAATCCAACCAACAGTACCATCAGAATCATACCTGACATTGAAAAAATTACAATATTTGTTACTTGTGGCTTTTCCCCCTTTACTTATCACCTTACCAGAGACAAGGTCACCAGTAGCTGAACTCACACCTTGAAATCACTGTCCAACTTTGATTCTGGTTGGCTCTCTGTTGATTTTGGCTGCATTGGCAAGTATCTTCATGTTGATTCTCATTACCATCAGCCAGCTGATGCACTTCAGCAGCCTCATCACTGCCTTCATTGTCACTGTCATGGCTGTGAGCATCGTCATCATCCACAGGCGGATAGCAGTCCACTTCACCAGACTACTGTTGCTAAACACCATCTGGTGTAGTGTCACTGGACATGGTCGTGCTAACTGGAGCATAGGTTAAGCAACAAGCATGAACTCTCACATTGACGAGCCCTGTGGCATAACTCTTCCAGAAAAAGTTATACCCTCCTCCTTGCTTGCACCACACCATTGTCCCTCGGAGAGAGCAACAGCATCTAAGTCTAATTTATTAATTTCCCTAGTGAGAACAGCAGTTCTATGTTTGGGAATATCAGGGTTTTCATCCCCTAAGGGGTGCGGCGATTTGCCATCATGACCGCCATGCTGACGGGACTCACTGCCCCGTATGACCCCAGCTTTAGCCTCTTCTCCTTTCAGACAGCCTGTATTTCTTCCCTACTTTGTCACTTCCCCTACAACCTCTCCCACAACTTTCTCTTGTTGGCTTGTATTTTCACAGGGTAGATGCCGACCTTCTTCACAGCCAACTATCCCGGATCAGGGCTGAGGGGGGAGGGGACAATGTTGCCTAACCCCTGAGCTCCGGTTTGGGATGGTGGGTTTTTAACAACCTGCTTCATCCCCACCCATATCTTCCTCACCTCCCTTTTCCTTCTCTCTTCACACTCTTATCAATTTTACGCCATGTCCAAGGTGGAGCCTCCATGCTGAAGGACTGCCAGGCCACCAGGCGGGAGGGGTGGTCTTAAATGGCGGAACCTGGCTCTGCCAGGCCTGTACACACCCCTGGCAAGGCGGGCTACTGCGAGGGGTGATGAGTGTGTGCATCCCATGAGAAAATTAGGGTCCCCATGCCCAATGATGGAAATTTAAAAAAAAAAACCCTTTTCCCTCACAATCAACGGAGCCGCCTTCTGGCAGCTCCACAGAAAAAAAAATAGAGGGGTCCCCCCCTCCCTCCTGTGCTTGGGCAGGGTACCCTCCAAATTTCTCTAACCGGAGAGGAGGCTTACTCCTCTCCTTCGCCTACGGGTGCAGGGAACTCCCCCTCACCTCCTTGTTTGGAAGTGCCTTCGGGCACCTTCCTCTTTCAAGCGGCAGGTCCCCCTTTACTTATAAAGAGGACTGCCAAGAAAACCAGCAGGCAGCCCATAGCTGACCGCTCCCCATTGAAGTGGCTCGGTAGGGCAAACCCCCTTAGGGGGGATAGGGAAGCCAGACCCCTTTGGTCGCTTCCCTCAAAAGACCTGCTGGCAAGAATATTGAATCTTGCCGGGGTCAAGGCCTGTGCCTCCCCACACAAGACTGGCGACACTGCCAAGGGGACCTGCGATGTCCTGGGAGGGGATGGCCAACTGGAGGCCCCTCCTGTGATAGACATGGTCCTTGAGGAAACCCAGCCTCAGACGGTAGGGCCTTCCATGGGGGGGGGAATCCGGGCTCGGCGCCAAACACCGAACCCGAATCCGCCCCTATGCTAGGTCCTCCTCAATCAGCTATGGTTTCTGAGGTAGTACAAGGAGGGCATGGATCTCCTCTGGACGGTGCCCCTGCAACCACCAGGACCTTCTCGATTTCGGAGAAGGACCAGGCTGAGGCCGGTCCATCTGGCCTAGGGGCTTCTGCCGGCGGAGGTGAGAAGCGGGTTCATTCCCCGCCCTCCTCCAAAAATGAAAAAGACAAAGAAGACTCGGGGCTCCGCTCAGGGCTGCCGGGACGGATGGGTCTGCTGCCACTTTGGTAGGCGACCAAGCCAAGATCGGCACATCCGGCCCCTCTGCCCCCCCCCCCCACCGTGTGTGGAGCCCCTGACTGAGACTAAGACCAAGAGTGCACAGGGCGGAGCCTCAATGACATCAGGGCCCCTCATTCAGAGGTTACCTGCCTTTTTTGAGCCCGCTGGCTTCAAGGCAACATGATCCATCAGAGGAGAGAATTAGCTAGTGCAATTGGTAGAGAGCCGAAGGTGACCCGTTTCTCGGACGGGAGCCTTCTGGGCAATGCGGCGAATCCCGCCGAGGCAGCCAAAATAAGTGCTCTTCGGACACTTGATGGCACCCCGGTGAGTTTGATGCCGCACTCTACGATGAACTTTGTGAAAGTAGTAGTTTATGCGAGGGAACTCATTGACTACTCCATTGAGGACATCACCCTAGAGCTAGCTGACCATGGGGTGGTCAAGGTTGAACATGTGATGAGAAAACAGGGAGGAGCCTCGAGACCCACCCCTACACTCTTCGTCACGTTCAACTGTGACAAGCCCCCTGAGTCGGTGCATGCCGGTTGGTACCGCTACCGCGTGAAGGCATTTGTGCCACTGCCACGGCGGTGCTATTACTGTCACCGCTTCGGCCATATAAATCGCTCATGTAGACATGCAAAGTCGGGGGCACCCGAAGTATGTGTAAATTGCTCCAAGGTCGCACACAATAAGTCCAAATCATATGTGGCTAAGTGTGTCAATTGCGGAGAGCCGCACCCTGATTCTTCGAAACAATGTGGTGCATATCTCCTTGAGAAAGAAATTGTGGCCGTTCAGGCTCAGGATTGACTCTCATTCCGCAAGGCTAAGGACTTGGTCCTAGTGCGCCCGGCTCTGCCTGGGACGTCATATGCCTCAATAGTTAGAAAGGCACCCTTTGCTCCTGGCCCATCCAGGCTAAGGAGCACGGTTGTCCCCTCTTCCCCCAGCGTGACCGTTTCCTGTAAGGCAAAACGGCCACATGCCTCCACCGAGTTGTTAGACTCACAGGGGGCAACACCCCTGAAGTTGGTCGCCAGGCCATCTTTCGGGGTTCCTAAAGCTGTCCCCCGAAAGGAGGACAGCAACAAAGGAGCTTCGGCTCCTTCGCCCACGCCTAATGGTGGAGAGAGTGGCTCTGAGACGGTGGTTCCTCGAAAAGAGTGCCCCCCTCCTCCGAAGCCGCAACGCCCGCCTAAGGTTTCGAGGCGGACGGATGAAAAGACTCGCATGGCGAGCCCAACCTCCCCCAATAAGTCCTCGAAGGCGACAGCGCCCGGGGTTCTGCCTCCGGGAAGTGAACGGACATTCTCCTGAGGGTCTTCTGTTCCAAGAAGGCCCCCGTGTCTCCTCCGAGCTAGGTTTAGGGCCAGGAAACTCCTTCGAGAGGTAGATATCGCTCTCGGGCCGGTGGCGCCCCTGGTTTTGCCCAGGACGCCACCCTGGAGGGTACCACATTTGGCTATTTGTCGCCACGCCTCTGCTCCCAAATCTTGTACTGCGCCGGGAGTATTGCGTTTGACCTTTTTGGAGCACACATCGTGTCACGCTGGAACCGTGCCAGTGTATACGGATGGCTCCCAGTCCCAAGAGGGGATCGGCTTCCACGCCGTATCCCCTCTGTTTGAAGTCAGCGGGGCTCTACCAGGCGCTGCGTCTGTCTTCACGGCCGAGCTGGTGGCAATACACCACTCAGTACGGGAGATTACGCGACGTGCCCGGTTCGGAGACCGGATTGTGATCTATAGCGACTCACAAAGCGCCCTGAGTGCTCTCGGGGCATTGGAATCTCCGCATCCCCTGGTTCGCGATATCCGTGACGCCACGGTTTTGGCGAGCCGGGCAGATGTCAAGATTATCTTCTGCTGGGTTCCTGGCATGTAGGAATTGCGGGGAATGAGCGCGCCGATGAGGGCGCCAAAGAGTCCGCAAGGACTCTGCAACCGGACCAGCGTTTCGCTCTTCCTCACACCGACTACATGGCAGGAATACGGGCAGCTCTTCGGACTGCTTGGCAAAGAAGATGGGAGACGGTCGAAGGGAACTTAAAGTTGTGTGCCATTGCGCCGCGACTGTTCCCATGGACCTATCCCCCAATGCCGCGGCGGCTTCAGGTTGCTTTCTGTCGTCTTGGAATCGGACACACTCGTGTGACGCATCGCTACTTGATGGAGCGCTCGCATGCGCTCTATTGCAACGACTGCGTCGTCCCCCAGACTGTTCGGCATATTCTTGTCGAATGTCCCAGTCTGAGTGATCTTCGCGCACGATACCTGTCTCGGTACCAGGATGGGCGGGGTCGCTACCGCCTGTCCCTTGTACTCGGGACGAGTGCGTGCACCATGACTGGTGGACTTATTGACTTTTGGGGGGAGGCCGGCCTTCTCCCCTTTATTTAAGGTTGCTTTTTTTGTTATTGTTTTGTTTGTAGGTTGCACTCTCCTGCACCGGGGTGAGGGGGACCTCCCCTGCTGCCGGAGATTGCTTCGATTGTTAAGTTTTTCCGATTTATATCATTGTTAAGTTTTCATATTTTTACTTTAAAGTAGCCTAATTCTAGGCTGTCGTGTTTTTCGGCGACTTATGCCCAAGTGGGTAGTTGCCAGATGGGCTCCATAAAATTAAAAAAAAAAAAAAAATCCTCCGAGCTAGGCCTGGAGGGGATATTCCTTCAATGGAATTGCTGTGGACTCCGGGCTAACTGGGAGGAGCTGCGGAGGCTCATCTCGTCCCGTTCCCCGTTAGCTATCTTTTTGCAGGAAACCATGCTAGGCTCGTTTTTTTCTGCCCTCCCTCCCGGGGTATAAGGGTCTTGCGACCCCACCACCATGGGATGGCCAGGCTGGGGAATGCGCGGTTTACACCCGGCATGATGTCTCCGTCCTTCCTTTCTCTTTAGAGACCTCCTTTCAGGCAGTGGCTGTGCAGCTGCACCTGGATTGGAGATCTGAAAATCAGGCATCCTCTCAGGGGAGATTACTCACTAAATCCCAGGGGATAAGTCCTTGCCGATTCGAACGAAGAGCTTGAGAGGGGTGTCCTAAACGTGGATGAGTTTACACATCACTGTCCGAGAACCGCTTCATTTTCTTGCCTTCATCTATCTTTGTGCTCTTCAGATGCACAGCCTGATTTTGATTAGAGGGTAGTCGATGACCTCCATGGTAGCGATCACTTTCCCATTCAAATATCATTTTCAGGGCAACTGCCTCCTGAGAGCCCACCTCGGTGGTGCTTGGTGCGGGCGCGGTGGCCTGCATTTCAGGAAATGACTGAATTTTCTATCTCAGTCAAGGAGTTTAGGTCGGTAGATGAGGTCGTTGAGTTCTTGTCCGGCAACCTCATGGCCGTGGGCCTGACTACTATTCCTAGGACGTCTGGCCGTTTTGCACGCCGACCACTCCCATGGTGGTCGGCCGAGTGTGAGACGGCCTTCAAACAGAAGCGTTATGCCTACATGCGATATAAGCGCGTTCCGAACGATTTCACTGTTGCTGAATTTCGTCGGGCTAGGGCTAGGTTCCGGTATATTTCGAAGCACTCCCGCCGGTCTTCTTGGCGGGCATACGTGTCTTCACTTAACGGGAAGACCCCTTTAGCAGAGGTGAGGAAGCGAGTCAAAAGGATTCGGGGCAAGTTCTCGCAGGACCCCCCTCCCGTTCTCCAGGAGAAGGGGCCTGCAATCTCGGACCCCGCGTGGCTGGCGGAATCCTTAGCGACCGCTTTTTCCGCATTCTCTGGCCGGGATGCTGCTCCGCCAGCATTCAATGCACGTTGTGATGTCGCGGAAGGCCGCCGGCTGGACTTTACCTCCAGAGGCGGAGAACCCGTCAACGACAAGTTTACTGTGAGTGAGTTGCGCTCCGCTCTCGCTTCGTGCGCGGTCACCGCCCATGGTCCGGACGATGTCCCGTACGCCATGCTTCGACACCTGGGTGAGCGAGGCATGGCCTTTCTCTTAGATTTGTTCAACAGGATCTGGGTGGAAGGTCTTCTCCCAGACTCCTGGCGAATCGCTACTGTGCTCGCCTTTCGCAAACCGGGGATAGAACACTCTAGTCCAACCGGTTTCCGCCTAATTTCTCTAACCTATTGCGTGTGCAAATTGATGGAGAAATTGGTAAATGTTAGATTAGCCTTTTTCCTGGACAGCGGAGGCCATCTGTCTTCTGCACAGTGCGGCTTCCGCAAGTTCCACTCCACGTCGGATGCTCTGCTCCGACTGGAAAATGCCATCTGCGAGGCTTTCCTTCGTAGACATCACTACGCTACTGTCTTTTTCGATCTGGAGAAGGCCTATGATACTGCATGGCGATACGGTATCATGGAGACTCTCCACACGATGGGGGCGAGGGGACGCCTCCCAATGTTTATATCTGAATTTTTGCGAGATCGTCGATTCCACGTACGGGTGGGGGGAGCCCTCTCCGGCCCAAAGGAGCAGGAAGAGGGTGTCCCGCAGGGAAGTGTCCTCAGTGTCACACTCTTTGCCCTGAGCAACAACGGCATCTCCTCGGTGCTGCCGGAAGATGTTCTCGCTACCCTCTACGTGGACGACCTTTAGATCTCTTTTGGCGCGCGCCTGGATGTGGTGGAATCGCACCGTTTCCTTGATCTTGTATTCGACCGACGCTTCACCTGGGAGGCTCATATTCGCAGCCTTAGGGTCTCTTGTACCCGCGCCATGGACATTCTCCATTCCGTG
Source organism: Ceratothoa steindachneri (assembly GCA_963969495.1). Classification (NCBI taxonomy): domain Eukaryota; kingdom Metazoa; phylum Arthropoda; class Malacostraca; order Isopoda; family Cymothoidae; genus Ceratothoa; species Ceratothoa steindachneri. The sequence goes on along the minus strand of OZ018318.1, from coordinate 120,045,308 downwards.
ACGTTCAGCGCTTGGGGCGCTGATAGGGCTACTGCCCTACTTTATTATCGATCCTTTGTTCGTTCGAAGCTCGACTACGGATTCGAGTTTTATGCATCCGCAGCCGAGCGTTTATTGCGGAAGGTGGATTCGATCCACCACACGGGCCTCCGCCTTGCGACCGGTGCCTTCCGCACTTCCTCCATTGAGAGCCTGTTGGTCGATGCTGGGGAGATGCCACTCGCTCTACGCCGCGTGCAGTGCATCACTCGCCTATACACGCGAGCCCGGCGCCTCCCTAAGTCGCCAACAGCTTTCGCTGCTCCCGCAGCTGATCTCGACGGTGCCTATGCCGCCGAGAGACGCCAGTCATACCCTAAGCCCTTTTGGTTTAGGAGGGCCAGGAAAAAAAACGAGCCGGAGGCGCCCCTGGTTCTGCCCAGGGTACCAGCTTTGACTATTTGTTGCCACACTTATGTGCCCAAAGCTTCTACTGTGCTGGGAGTATTGCGTTCCGCCATCTTCACGGCTAAGCTGGTGTCAATACACCGCTCGGTATGTGAGATAAAGCGACGTGCCCGATTCTGAGACTGGATTGTAATTTATAGACACTCACAAAATACCCTGAATGAATGCTCTCGGGGCATTGTACTCTCCACATCCTCTGGTTGGCAAAATCCGTGATGCCACGGTTTTGATTAGATGGGCGGATGTCGAGATTATCTTCTGGGTTCCTCGACACGTAGGAATTGCAGGGAATGAGCCCGCCGATTATGGTGCCAAAGAGTCCGTGAGGACTGTGCGACCATACCAGCGTTTCTCTCTTCCTCCTCACACCGACTACATGGCAGGAATACGGGCTGCCCTCCGGTGGGTTTGGCAAATCAGATGGGAAATGGTTGAGAGGAACTTAAAGTTATGTGTCATTGTGCCGCGACTGTTCCCATGCACCTACCCCTCAATGCTGAGACGGCTTCAGGTTGCTTTCTGTCGTCTCCGAATTGGACACACTCGCGGGATGCACCACCATTTGATGGATCACTCACCTGCACCTTATTTTGACGACTGCGTTGTCCCACAGACTGTTCGGCACATTCTTTTTGAATGTCCCAATCTGGGTGATCTTCACGCACGTTACTTTTCCTAGTACTAGGATGAGCGTGGCTACTACTGCTTGTTCCTTGTATTCAGGACTGGTTCGTTCACACCGACTTGCAGACTCTACGACTTTTTGAATGAGGCTGGCCTCTTCCACTTTGTCTGTTTGTTGTGTGTCACATGCTCCTGCGCCAGGGGAGTAGGGTCTACCCCTGCCGCTGGAGTGCACTTCCTTTTGTTACCTTTTTGTTTTTCGCCTATGAGCTTTTTATCCTTGTTATTTTTTATTTACTTTTGTTTTTTAATATAGCCTAGTCATAGGATGTAGTGATTGGTTCTTTTAATATTATCCTTTTGAGCCCATATTCATTGTTGTAAGTTCATTATATTTTTTAATCTTGTTCTTTCTCTGATCAGGTCTTAAGTTTTTCCTATAAAATGATAGGATCTTCTTTTTGTATTTGCTTGAAATAAAAAGCCTGATTCAAAGATGGTTTTGGCCCCAACTGTTACAGGAATCTCACCTATAGAAGGGGTTCCTGGTACCAAAGTGACCATTCGAGGTGAAAACCTTGGAAATAATCAAGATGAACTTGTAGGTAAGGCATATTGAAGTTTGATATCTCATAAAATTTATCTGTATTTTTCTTTAAAGTTGTTAAAATAAATATCTATGCATTATTTGAATAACTCATTATTTTCCAGACACATCTTCCTGCAAAGTGATTCAAATGCTACATTTGAGTGCATGTGCTCTTTGCAGGGGGCTTGCTCCTGTAATTTTATGAAGTTTGTTACTGAATCCTTCACCCTTAACTTTTTCAATATTTAAGTTCTTTTTTCTTCATGTCACTGTGCCTTCATTCTTTCTCATCTGAATATAACTTCTCTTGTAGTTTCATTTGCATAATAGTCCCTCTGTATGTATTTGTTGGACCTATGTCACACTTTCTCATATTAGCTTGCAAATAATATTTGGACAGGCTACTTATTTTTTATTTTCTTTTGGTTGAAGGACTGATTATTTGTGGGGTGGATTGCCTCATGTCTGCAGAATGGAAATCCAGCAACAAAATTATTGCCAGAAGTGGAGGTGGGGTTGGGAAAGGAGACATAATTGTTGTCACTCTTTATGGTGGCAGAGGAACCTCAACTGTTCAGTTTAAAGGTATGCAAAACAACAATAAATTTTAATATAAATCTTAACATTGCTCTAAAGGGCCTCTCAACTTATAATGGCTTGTTATAGATGCAAGACCCCAAGTTTATAATAGGCAGGAATACACCAGCCCCAATCTAAGCCCCCCTTCACACAATCCACACAAACACTGAACAAGCCATCCAATAACTAGCCCATAAATGCTATCACATTATTCATAAACTTAGGAGAGACAGCTCTCTCACATTGCACATAAGACTTACAGATACATGCACTTTTGCTGACTGGAACTGGGAACCAGACACAGCCTAATGTATTTACCACATGGCAAACACATACAACTTAGATAAAATCTGCTGATGCATGTAGTAGTAGATGTCTGGCAGATTTCATTGACTGCTGTCCAAGCAGCAAGACCCTAAGGCAGTGTCACTCACTCCTCACATCATCTTTCAGATAATATAATTTATTTCTAAGGATCTTTCAAACCTCTTCGCAATTGTACAGCTGAAAGATGAAGAAAGAAGCTTCAAAACTAGTTCTTTACTGAAAAATTTGTTCTCATACTGGTTTGACCTATTCATCTACTTATTTTGTATTAAATATTTGTACTCTATAGTTGTTGGCAATTTTTCTTATTTACATCATTGAGATTTATTTTAACTTTGTTATATAATACTTGTTTTAATTTTAACTATTGTAACATGTTTCTCAACTTCCAATAATGATCTATTTGCAACCATTTAGAAAAATATATGTTGCAGTAGGTTAATTACATTAAGGATGCACTACTAGCTATTTTACTAATCTATTGGGTTGAGGAATAAGTTCTTGCAGTTTTATCAAATTTATTCATTACCATTAACAATTTTAGAAAAGCTTCATTTTTAATTGATAACAATATGCAATTTAATCAATAATGTGTTCACTGCTGTTCTTTATGACTTCTTTCCAATGTTCAACTAGTTTTTCGATGCCTCTGCAATAAAAATCTCTGGATTTTGACTCAAAGAATTGGTCTAACCAGGCTCTTAATTCTACATCAGTATTGAACTAAACGCTGCGCAAATTGTTGGAGAGCGATCGGAACTGATGGAAATCCGATGGAGCCAAGTCTGGCGAATATTGAAGATGCGGCAGGATTTCCCAATTAAGTGTTTGGATGGCGTCTTTTGTCATATTGGCAATGTGAGAACGAGTATTGTCGTGTTGCAGAAGGACTCCATAACGTTGATGAGGTCGCTTTTCATGAATAGCTTCGGCGAGTCGATACATTTGTTGAACGTAGAGTTCTGCATTGACAATCTCATTGTTTGCAAGGAGCTCATAAAGAATGATGCCTTCACAATCCCACCACACATACAACATCGTCTTTCATGGATGAAATCCTTGATTTAATCGCAGAAGTAGTTTTTTATTGGAGCTAAGCCATTTTTTCAATGGTTTATGTTGATATAAACACACCACTTTTCCTCACCAGTGATGATGCGGTGAAGAAATCTGTCCTTATATCCACGAGTAGCCTTGTGACAAGCAAGCAAACCTGCGGCAATTGTGGAGTATTGAAGTCTGTTGCTTTCGCTCAAAGCTTGTGGAACCCATGCACCTAGTTTTTGAACTTTTCCCATCGAATGAAGGTGATTCACTACAGTTTTCTGGTCACACGCCATTTGTACAGCTAATTCTCTAGTCAATTGATGAGGATTTTCATGATGAAGGTTGTTCAATTGATCTTCTTCCAACTTAATAGGGTGACCAAAATGTTCTTCATAATTGAGATTGAAATGACCATTTTTGAAATATGAAAACCACCATTAAGCTGTCCTTTCTGATAAAGCATTTTCTCTGTACACAGCACAAATATTGCGACGAGCTTTGGCTTCATTTACATGTTCCAGTCTCAATTGAAAATGAATAACAACGAGTGTCAAAAATGTGCCTTTCTTTCAACTTGACATTCCATTTTGAGGGTACAGAACAAAAATTAAATTAACACAACTTTTAAATAAACCGCAATGACTTTTTACTCAACTTCAAGATGTAGCCTAAGCAAAAGACTAATAGTCTACGCTGTTAAGAGACGTAGCCTAACCTTTGCAAATTTTGCTCTCATTATTTATTATTGTTTCTTAATATGTGCACAAATCATGTCAACAAAACTTAAATCAACAAAACATTAAAAAAATGCAAGAACTCATTCATCAACCTAATAAATTAGAAAGGGAAGTTAGTTTATTTGTTTAGTAATTATTTAAGTGAGCCCAATTTCATTTGTATTCCTAGGCTTACAGGAAGCCATGGGACCATTGAAAGAGTCTGCAGTTTGGGTTGATGAGACAATATTTTTCAACATGTCCTTTGGCCGAAAGCGCCCCCTTTCTCCAAGTGCCATATTACAAGAAGATCCCCTTGGCTTGTCTACAGAAGGAAATGAGTGAGTAATAGATTTTTTAAAAGCTATTATTGTTTATTCCTTCAGTAGTTTAATTTCCCTCATGATTCATAAATGAAATTTTTTTTACACTTTGCAACATATTCATTTATTTTGATTTGATTGTAAAGTCAGGTGAAGAATGCACATATATACATTTAAATTACATTAGTCACAAATTAAATTTATAATTATTTTACATATAAATATTAGTTGTAGCATCTTAACTGTCATTCTCAATGGTTTGATATTGGCTTGTGTCAGTGTTACAGGATTAAAAAATAAAGGATATGGATATAAATGAAAAAAAAAGTCAGGATAGGAGTAGATTGGCCTGCTTTAAGGCTAGTGTGGGATTGATAAGTCCTTGCCCCAGTCCAAGGTCATTTAATTCTTTTGGTTGTTATGTTAGTTAATGGAAAAGGTGTATTATAATGACAAGAAGAAGAGTACATAAACTGTGAAATAGATTGACGCTAGGAGAGATATATGAAAAGGTATAGTAGCATTTGATGAAGGCAAGAGTATGATAAGTATACTCAGAGACATTTATAAAGGGAAGATGCTAAGGATTCTATAACTTTGATAATGATCAACTTTAACACAACATCCTGGCCTTGGTTCTCATGATCATTGAACACTTAGAATGGATAAATGTCATAACTGAGCAGAAAGTCTTAGACATATATGGGTGGCAAAGTTGGTATCCTTAGTTTTATCTCCATTTTATTCTTTATAATACCAGTGTACATTGGGTATAGGTCACTTATCTCTCCTAAAAGAATAGGATTTATTAAGATACTGTAAACTTTAGGAAATCTGTTATTCTCAAAAAATCTGCTCATCATAATGGAACATGTAAGGTAGAGATGCTTAACATTTTCCATATGGAAACTCACTTTATTTAATAATTCCCTCAGTGTGGATTTGATAAGTATAGTATAAATTTGAGTTAGTAAAGTTACTTTGCAATAATATATTTCAGACACAAGGAATTAGAGGAAGAGCTAGAAAATCTTTTCCCTGGGCAGAGTGGTGAATTGTCATCCATCAACTTTAGTCCTGAATGGTTTCTTCTTGAAAATCACATCACAACTAGTTATAATGATCTTCGTGCAGGTGTGAAACATCTCCAGAGAAAAGTTAGCAATCAGAAAGAAGGAGAGATTGCTTTCCTCAAGGTACTTTTTTATATTAGTTGTGAAAGTAGCAATTATTGTATAAGTTTTCCTTTAAAAACAATGATCATTAATAAATAACTGCTTTGGCTGTTTTTTTTCAGTTATTCCTGCTTTTTTGTTCTTCACTGTGTTCATTTTTACTTTCAGCTTTGAGACATCACTTTCGTGGCTATTCTCTTTTTTAAAAAAAAACACTGTCATAAAAAATTCCTAACCCAAAAGAGCAAACTAAATTTTCAAGTTGAAGACCGGTCAGTCATTCCCAAGTAGATATGACACAGCCACCATACCTGGATGCAATCCTCCAGTGGGACCACCCCACCTGGATGACATTCTCCAGTGGGACCACCCCACCTAGATGTATTCCATGTGAGGTTAAGTTGCAATAGAACTTCCACTTACTAGCTGTTGTATGGACCATTTGCATAGGGGGATGCTATAAAATTCTCGCAGCATGCAACAGCCTCCCTTCAATCTAATCTGGTCGCCTCAAGACAGCCTCACAGCCCCACTTAATTGTGGTAACCTTGGTGAGGCCTACATTGCAAGAGGTTGGAAATCGCTGTCAGGGCGCTTCAAACAACAACAGCATCCTATGCTACACCACCCAACCTTTTCTTTTACTATCCAGACAGGTTCTAGTAGCTTGATGCACTTCCCACCTCTTACTAGAACCTGGCTTAGTGTTAGGATACAATGTGAGGTCCCTGCCTGCTGAACTGGCTGAGGCAAGGCCTATCTTAGCTCACATTCCCAGTCTGAGTAAATCACCCTATCCTGGATGTTTCTGATCCTAGGGTGACTTCCCAATACCTCTCAAGATATTCAGAGGTTGTGGTATCTTTTTCCATGCATATTTTTTTTAATCAAAACTTTGTACTATTGTTACAATGGAGGGGAAAACTGAAGTGCATTCACTGGCAAAAGTAGAGCCACCTCCAAGCAAGGCCTCATTCCTCTTAGGTACTGGGACAGCAAAATGACTGACCTGTGGTACCCTTTCAACTGGTGGAGGGGCTCCCTTTCATCACAGTTAACTGGTAAAACAGCTAAACCTTTACCAGCTTTGGAGCCATCCATAGGCAGCTCCACCTCCATGGAGGAAATGGCCTCTCCCATATGCTTTTTTAGGGGGCTTTCAAACCTGTCAGGGAAGAGGGGGCTTCCTTCTTTCCTATGGGTAAGGGAGTTACCCACTTATCTCCTTCGTTAGACCTCACCCCCGTCCCTGGTTGACTCTAATTGAAGCATTAGCGGCCCCCCTTCTCGTGCAGGGGCCTGCTAAAAGAGCTAATAAAAACATACAACATATGGCCCAGACTCATTGAGAGTGTCTCAATGGGATAAGATCCCTTAGAGATGCAAGGAACAGTTGTCAAATGCGCTATGCTCCTCACTGTAGTTGACCCACATATTGTGACTCCATGCAGGGGGTACCCTGTTACTCTTGGTACCTGGAGGAGCTGCACATCCTCCCAACCTGAGTGCAAATTAGGCAAGCCCTCTCACTGGATTGACATGTATTCTCTGATGGAGCCTGGGAAAGTTGTTGGTGTACTTTCCCCTCACTCCCTCTCAGTGCCTCTTTATTTTTTTTAATCTACAACTATCTCCTAACCCTCTTGTTTACCTGTACTTGGGACCATGAGGAACTGTTCTCACTCATAGAGTGCAAATCAAGGACCCCATCACTGGGATTAATTGAACTCTTTGACGCCCTTAAGAAGTTGTGGCGCTCCTCTCAGCATTCCTTTTTTCCTATGACTCTTCTCTCAACCCTCCGTCTAGGCCTAAGACCTGACCAGCTACCTCATGCCGGGTCAGAAGAAAGGCTTTGGAACCTCTATAAACAATACCCACACATTGCAAGAAAATAGTCTTTGTGGGGACCTGGGCATTGGGGTGCAAATAATGGGAATATTGTTTTTTGCCCCATTAACCATGTCCCTGCTTTACTGCCTTGTTGGCTCCCAGAACAACTAAAAGTCTCGGGGTCTGCCACAACAGATCTTCAGATCCTGGCTCTCCTGTTGAGAATTATTACATGCTACTAAGGTTACCACCCTGTTACTCATCCTCTGGGAGCTGCGACCTTTGGATAATGACCCGCCACTGGGTAACTTTTGGTCAGTGTGCATCACTGTCCAGGTGGACTACTGTAAATTCAAAACCCCAAGAGTGGATGGGAGGAGTGGCTAGATGCAGTAGATGCAGGATATAGCCCCCCATCCCTCTTATTTTTAGTAATCACAAGCTTACGAAATTACCCTGTGTTGGTAGGCTTTCCAGTTCTCACCAGTTCTCAGCATTTCAGACTATGGCCCTCTCGCTCAATCACCTTGATGTTGGGTTGGATGAGGAACTAGAAGACAACACACTCATGATAGGTTAAGGGGCTCCCCTCGACCTGTCTACCCACTTTTGTAGGGTTGCCCTTGGGTGACTCTCCACTTGTGGCATACCTAGTAGACCTGAGGTCTGTCATGTTGATTGGAGCCAGCATGCCCGCTCTTTTTATCTTCCCAATGCGGGGTTGCATGCTGGCCCTATGAGTCCCCAGTCGGGATATCTGACACCTTGTGGGGTAGCAGTTAGAGGCCCCTCCAGGGATGGAGATGGTCCCGGAGGTGACCCTGCCACATATGGCAGGGTTTTCCAAGGGGCAAACCTTGGTTTACTCCCAGACACACCTGAGTTTGCCCCCCAGGTGGCATGGATCCTCAAAGACATGAAAGGAGGGAACTCCTTCCCCGCCTGGTTCCCCTTTGATGCAAAATCTTTTCCATCTCAGAGAAAGATCTGACCGAAGCTGGTCCGTCAGCCCTTGGGGCCCCCTCTGATGGGGGGAGAAGTGGGTTCACTCCCCGCCCTTCTCTACAAAGAGGACAAGTGATTCCTCTCTCTGTGGAGGTTCTGGTAATGGATGGGACTACTGCCATTTCAGCATGTGACCAGGCCAAGGCTAACAAGTCTGGTCCAGAGGCCCAGACCTAGACCAAAGTCCTTAGTTCAGTGAATGGAGCCTCGATTAAGTTGGGACTCCTCATTCAAAGAATACCTGTCATTTTTTAGCCTGCTGGCTCAAAGCATTTTTAGTTATTCACTCCACCAATGGCACCAAGTTGGGCAAAGGCCAAAGTTCCATCAAAAAAGAGCTTTTCCTAGATTGACTCATAGAGAGAGGGTGACCCGTTTCTCGGACAGGAGCCTTCTGGTGAATGCAATGAACCCTTTCAAGCGGCCATTATTAGTGCCTTTCGGACACTGGCATGCTGGTGAGTGTGGTGCCACACTCTACCATGAATTTCGTGAAAAGAGTGGTTTATGCGATGGAACTCATAGGCTACTACTTAAAAGAGCTGGCTGACAAAGGAGCAGTCAATTTTGAGATTGTGATGAGAAAATAGGGAGGGTCCTCGAGACCCACTGCTTACACTCTTTGTTACGTTTGATCATGATAGGCTCCCTGAGTAGTTGTGTGCTAGTTGGTATCGCTACCATGTGAAGGCATTCAGACCACTGCCATAGAGGTCTACTACCGCCACCACTTCGGCCATATGATTGCTCATGTAGACAAGCGAAGTCAGGTTTACCGAAAGTCTGTGCAATTTTCTCCCTGGCTGTACACGATAAATCTTTATGCTGTTCTCAGTGCATTATGCACTTGTACACATGAGCCCAACGTTTCCCTCAGTCGACAATGACTTATTTCATTTGCAGCTATCTCACTAGTGCCTATGCTGCCCTGAGATACCAATAATACCTTTTGGATTTAGGGCAAGAGAACTACTTTGAGATCTCATTGTAGCTCTCTGGCTGATGGATCCCCTGGTTTTACCCAAAATGTTGCCACATCTCAACATTTGTTGGCATGCTTCTGCTCCCAAAGCTTTTACAGCCTCTAGGAGTAATGTGTGTGAACTGATTGGAGCACAGTCGATGTCATGCTGGAACTTTGGCACTGTACGTGGCTCAAAATCCAAACAGTGTCGGCTTTGACACCTTCCCCTTGTTTGAAACTGGCAATGCTCTACCAGGTACTGCATATTTTCATAGGGGTGAGCTGGTTACATTACACTGCTCAGTATGGGAGATTACCAGCCACGCCCACTTCAGAACCTGAATTGTGATCTATAATGACTTGCAGTGTGTTGAATCTCCTCAGAGCTTTGCAATCGCTTCACTCCCTTGTTCACAGTATCCATGATGCCACAGGTTGCTGTTAGCTGGTAGGTAGGGTGTCAAGATTGCCTTCTGTTGGGTTCCTACTCATGTAGGGATTGCAGTAAATGAGGGTGTCAAACAGTCTGTAAGGACTGGATGACTAGACTAGCAGTGTTTCACTCTTGCCCCTTCAGACTTCATGACAGGAATAAAGTCACCCCTCCAGTTTGCATCACAAAGAAGATGGCTGACAGGAATCTAAAGTTGCCTGCCATTGTATCAAGACTTTTCCTTGAAGCCTACTTCCCAATGCCTCATCAGCTGCTGTCATTTTATGCCACCACTAAAACAGGCAGAGAGTGCGATTTATTGAAGTGCTCTCCTGAACCTTACTGTGATTACTGCTTGGTCTCCCATACTTTCCACCACTTTCTGGTCAAATGTCTATATGTGGCATAATTTTCTGAAGAAGGCAAGCTGCAGTTCAGTGTTGGCTACACACACAGCTCTCTGAGGGAGTGGGCATCCCTCTGGTGCCTGAGTGTGCCTTTTTTTCTTCCGGTTTGTTGGAAGTTGTCAGAGGGCACAGTAAAAAAAAAAGAACCCCTGTCTCATATTCTACTTGTAAGTCTATTTCCAACCATTTTTCTTACATGCCCATACCACCTCAGAATACTGTCACAATCTCATTCATATGCCTTCTCACACCATAAATACCTCTTAGCCACTTGTTCCTCACTATCCACTCTGTACACCAAGTATCCTTCTCAAATTGTCCATTTCATTGCCATCAATTGAAATATTTCCATCATCTATTACACTTAGCTCTCTGAAGCTAAGTTGCCCCACATTCCTACCTTTTAATTTGGTCTACTTTGTTGTATTGTGTGTGTGGTGTGGGGTTAAGTTGGAACTTCATCCATAATTTCTAAAACTGACCTCTCTCCAGCTCTCTTTTATTGATTTGGATAAAATGGTTTAAATGAGAGACATATTTCTTTAATGCAAAGCATTCTTCATCTAGCAATTCCTAAGTCATCCTGAAAAGTTTATTTTGAAGTGATTGTTGGAATTGATGGGTTAAAGGTAGGAGTTATATTCCATATCTGTGCTATTAACTCTGCATCGCCTGAGTTGCAATATATGTGACACCATGGTTTTGGCAAGCTGGGAGGATGTCGAGATTATCTTCTGCTTGGTTCCTGTACATGTGGGAATTGCGGGGAACTAGCGCGCCGATGAGGGCGCCAAAGAATCCGCGTGGACTAGGAGACGAGACCATCGTTTCGCTCTTTCTCGCACCGATTACATGGCAGGAATACGGGCTGCTTGGCAAAGAAGATGGGAGAAGGTTGAGGGGAACTTAGTTGCGTTCCATTGCGCCGCCCAATGCCGCGACAGCTTCAGGTTGCTTTCTGTCGTCTCTGAATTGGAATACACTCGCAGGACGCACCGGCATTTGATGGAGCGCTCGCCTCTGCCTTGTTGGGACGACTGCGTTATTGTTGAATGTCCCAGTCTGGGTGATCTTGCACACGTTACCTATCCTGGTACCAGGACGAGCGAGGTCGCTACCGCTTGTCCCTTGTACTCGGGACTGGTTCATGCACACTGACTTGTGGACTTTACGACTCTTTGAGGAGGCTGACCTCCTCCACTTTATTTGACCCTTTTTGTGTTTCTTTTTGAGGTCGCATATTCCTGTGCTGAGGGGAGGCTGGCCTACCCCCGACGCCAGAGCATGCTTCCTTCTTGTTGTCTTTTTGCTTTTTCTTTTTGTTGTCTTCTTAGCCTTTGTCCTTTTTTGTCGTTATTTGTTATTCACATTTTGTTATTTGTTTTTTAATATAGCCTATTAGTGGGCTGTGGTGAGTACAGAGACAGATGCCCAAGTAGGCAGTCGCCAGATGGGCTCCTAAAAACAAAGTGCTATTAAATTATATTGATTGCCACATTGTTAGAATTGCGCTGCAAATTTTCACTTAAATTAATTGATTAAGATCATGATTTGTCTCTTTTCCAGGCAAATGTTGGAGCTGTTTTGGAGCAAGTAAATACACTGCACGAGCTCAAATGTGTCTTTGAAAGTGACATTCAGGAATTTGGTAGACAATCCACTGAAGTTCTTGAAAAAGCAATTTACAGTAAGTTATGATTTATGGGGATATGTTTATCTAACTTTAGGTTGTTGGATCAGTTAGAGAGAGGGAAGAGTATGTGAGGTGAGACTGCCTAAAACAAGTTTTAAGTGATGGTGGGGTAAGTAGCAGAAAGGAGGAGAATTGAAAAAGTGTTACAATTGTAGAATGAGATGAGATGCAGCAGAGAAGAAGCATGAGGAATATGTGCAAAGGGTTGGCCTATGTCGACTATTATACCTGTTTGTTACCTAAAGGAGTAGCATGCCTTTCTGGCCCCATTGCCCCTGGTAGTTTCAAATTACATTGAGACTACCTAGGCTTTATTCCTTTTAAATATTTCCACTTTGTCCTCATTTTCTTTATAAGCCTCTCCTTAAATGAGAGGCCACTAATTTTGGAGGGGGGGGGGGGTCATCCCCATTGCCTCTGACCCTCATTGGAGGCGGTAGTTTTCAACATGTTTGCCTCGCCCTTCCCTAACGGCAGCCGCCTTTATGTAGTGTGTGTGTGTGTGGGAGGGGGGAGGGAATTGCAGGTCCTGATGATCTGATGAGCATGCTAGGGGGGACCTAACTCCTATTCCCCCGATTAGAGGAGAGGGCTAACCATACTAGATGGGTCACCAAGATATTGGTGAGCCATGCTAGGGGTGGGGTGTGCTGGGTCCCCTACTCTATGCACCTTGGGGAAGAGGGTTACCCGTAATAGATGGATCGTAAGCTAGGGACCTGACCAAATGGCTCCAACTTAGGCTTCCACTACGGGTAAACAGCGCCGCCGCTGGAGGAATCACCCCTTTAGAGTCGTCCTGTGCTGGGGATGCGGGGGGGAGGGGGGTCAGCTCCGACGCCAACAATTTTTCACTTCACGGGGTCTGTTTTTTAAAAGGAGCAGTCTTCCTGTGAAGAGGTACCGCGTCCTCGTCGGCTAGCGCCCAGACCCAGTAGGGGGTGGCTCTTGGCTCCTGTGTCCAAACAGGAAATTAACATGCATATGGGTGTAAAAAGAATTACTGGTCCTTAGGAGGAGGTCTACCAGGCCCCTGGGATGTCATCTACTGGCTGTTGTGCTGCTGAAGAGAACCAGATGGGAGCACTTCCCACTGCTTCAGAAATCTGGAATGAGAAAGGTGGTAGCAGGACACCTGCTGGGCCTTCTACATCATCACAAAACGGAGACGCACTTATGATGACTGATATCCTACAAAGCCTCACATACAATGCTGCAATACACACTATCATGAAGAAGTTTGGTACCATAACGAGAATAAGAATCATCTATGAGAATAATGATACCACCAGCAGATGCTATGAGTATGTGGTCTTCCTTACAAAGGAGGCCACTAAGGCAACCCTTGAATATTCAACCTCACTGCCCATATGTGACAAAAACTTTTCTGCCAGAATCATAAGATCAAGTAATCTGGAAGAGACAGAGCAGGACTACTGTCCAAACCTATTTGAAGAGTATCTAGCAGAGAAGGTAGCAAGGCCATGAAAACTACACACTCCATACTAGTTCATGGCCTTCTACAAAGAGGGCAAGGGCAATTTCATCCGAGCTGCCCGCTCTCTGGAGAGAGATAAGACTCATCCCTGAATGCCATCAAACCTCCCATGCCCATCTGGTGGCATGTTCGAAAGTGTCAAGCCTCACAAGACCAACTTCATTAAGGGGTGCATATACAGCTATGACCTCTTCGACTTCTTTGAAGAAGAGATGGTTGATATGTGCCCTGACACTAAGCCATGTCACAAAAATGAAGGGGTTGAAAAACTTTCTTTGGCCACTTTGCACCCGACAGGATCAACATCGGCCTTCAATCAATGAAGGCTAAGCCTTTCACAGAAAGGCCCCGTTCTGTGCTACTGGTGCTTCAATTATGGGCATAGGAGGAAGCACTGTAAAGATGCTCCATGATGCGGCAACTGCTCTGCAGGGAAGATCATCCTATGAACTCCTGGTAATGTAAAACTTATAAATTGGAGCAGGACATCCTACACCTGGTCAACTCACAAAAAATAAGCCTGGGAAGTGCTATAAGAGAGCTTATGTTTCGGCAGAGGAAGGGAGAAGGAGTCGAGATCTTCTCCACCTGGCTAGCCGCCATGCCAAAGAAACAAAAGCTGTTCTCCCAAAAGAGAATGCCACAGTCCCTCCCCCAGAAGATGCATCTCTTGCAGTGGCAGTGAGGAACAGATGCGATCCCCTAAAAAACAAAGCGCCACAGACCGACTCAGCTGAGTCACCACTGGTTGACTCTGTCCATGCTCCGGAGCCCAAGCCCAAGATGGACCTGTGCAAAATACACCAAAAGTGACGTCGCTCCTCCTCAGAGTCCTTGGACTCGGTGGAGGCGCCATCACAGGCCAAAGCCATCTAGGCAGCAGAGATACAGGAGCTATAGGCAGTACTGAATGCATCCATAACTCCTGAACCTCCAGTGGACAAAGACCAAGACGCTGACAACATGTCGTGTAACGGCGACAGGAGGAGCAGGAGAGCAACATTGCTCTCCTGCTCTGAAGCTCCACTCAGTGCCCCATGAAAAGGATGATGTCTTGTTGTGCCCCGGGGAGGTAGAGTCCCCCAAGAACCTCATAACATCACACAGACGACAAACACCCATCAGTGGGTCCCCACCCCACAAAGGGGTGCACTGGGGCTGCACAAATAACCATCAAGCTACCTATAAAGAATGGGGAGACAAAAAGAAAAAAGCCCCCCCCCCTTCCCCCCTACCTTCACCTCAGATGGAGGTTAAAAATAAAATAAGTTCCGCCGTAGGAACAGTGGCCAAAAATACAGGCATAGTGGTCCTTAAACCACGATTAAAATAAATATGGCCACGATTCTGCAGTGAAACATTTTTGGTCTAAGATCAAACATGTTTCGAGACGGAGGGAGGAAAAGACTCGCATGGCGAGCCCAATCTCCCCCAATAAGTCATCGATGGCGACAGCGCCTTCAGCGCCCGGAGTTCTGCCTCCCGGAAGCATACGGCCATTTCCGTCAGGGTCTTCTTTTCGATGAGGGCCCCGCATCTCTCTTCCGAGCTAAGCCTGTAAGGGATATTTCTTCAATGAAATTGCCGCGGACTCCTGGCCAACTGGGAGGAGCTGCGGAGGCTCGTCTCCTCCCCTTCCCCGTTAGCTGTTATTTTGCAGGAAACCATGCTGGGCGTGCCCCCTGCCCCACCCTCCCGGGGTATAAGGGTGCGACCCCACCACCACGCGATGGGGACCGGGCACGAGGATGCGCGCTTTACACCCGGCATGATGTCTACCTTCTTCTCTTTGCTTTAGATACCTCCTATCAGGCAGTAGCTGAGCAGCTGCACTTGGATAGGAGGTATAGTGTTATTTCCACATAAATTTCACCGTCAGCCGACTTCGATGCGGGGGACTTACGCCGCGTCGTGGCACGGTTGCCGAGGCCCTTTCTCATGCTCGAAAATCTGAACGTTAGACACGCCCTCTGGGGAGACTATTCAATTAATCCCCGGGGTCAAGTCCTTGACGACCTGATCGACGAGTTGGAGTTAGATGTCCTAAATGTGGATGAGTTTACGCATCACTGCCCGAGAAACGCTTCATTTTCCTACCTCAATCTCTCTTTGTGCTCTCCGGAGGCACAGCATGATTTTGGGTGGGGAGTGGTCGATGATCTCCATGGTAGTGATCACTTTCCCATTCAAATATCATTTTCTGAGCCGCTACCGCCTGAGAGCCCACCCTGGTGGTGCTTGTCACGGGCGCTGTGGTCCGCATTTCAGGAAATGACTGAATTCTCTGTCTCAGTCGGGAAGTTTAGGTCCGTAGATGAGGCCCTTGAATTCTTCTCCGGCAACCTCATCGCCGTGGGACTAACTACTATTCCTAGAATGTCTGGCCGTTTTGCACGCCGACCGCTCCCGTGGTTGTCAGCCGAGTGTGAGGCGGCCCTCTAAACAGAAGCGTTATGCTTACATACATGCGCTATAAGCGGCGCCCGAACGACTTCATTGTCGGTGAATTTCGTCGAGCTAACGCTAAGTTCCGGTATATTTCGAAGCTCGCCCGCCGCTCTTCTTGGAGGGCATATGCGTCTTCACTTAACGGGAAGACCCCTTTAGCAGAGGTGTGGAAGCGAGTCAAAAGGATTCGTTGCAAGTTCTCGCCTGTCCGCCCTCCCGTTCTCCAGGAGAATGGAACCGCAATCTCGAACCCCCGCGTCCATGGCGGAATACTTCGCGACCGCTTTCTCCGTATTCTCTAGCCGGGATGCTGCTCCGCCAGCATTCAATGCGCTTCGTTATGTTGCGCAAGGCGCACTTTACCGCTAGCGGCGGAGAACTTTTCAATGACAAGTTTACTTTGAGTGAGTTGCGTTCCGCTCTCACTTCGTGCGCGGACACCGCCCCTGGTCCAGACGATGTTTTGTACGCCATGCTTCGACACCTGAGTGAGAGAGGCATGACCTTTCTGTTGATTTGTTCAACAGGATCTTGGTAGAGGGTATCCTCCCAGATTCTAGGCGAATCACTACTGTGCTCACTTTTTGCAACCGGTGAGAGATCACTTAGTGGTGCAACTTAGCATGCCAATTGTGCGTTTTGTGAGGAAAGCACCAAATTTGGTACACTAGTAGACTATCCTATTATGAACAAATTTGGATATTGAACCATCACAAATTCACTCCCTGATGGCTATGGCAGCCATTTTTCAAAATGGCCGCTAGTGGTTACTATAATTTTACAATCTCCCTTATTAAAAGTCGCTAATAGGATAATATAACACAAACATTGGTCTGAACATTTATTATAAACTGAATTTACCAAAACATAATCAAAATGACCGCCAATCAATTTTGAGAGCACTCCCTCTCACAAAGCTGTGCATTCAAGTGAGGCCTTTTTGTATATGCAATGCTTCAGATAGCTCTTCTTGCACTTCCATGCTACTAGCTCATTGCAAGCGTGAGCTGCTTCGGGTAACTTCGTCTAGTGTGGCTCGTACACTCCATCATTCTTAACCCAGCCCCAGCTCGATGGAGGAGTCAGCTCTGGTGTTGGTAACAGTGTTTGACTCCACAAATGATCTCCTTGGTAGGCCACCCTCTTTGCATGCTCCTCCAGAGCTGCCTTGGTTAATGGAATCAGCTGCACGTTCTTCTTCGTGAAGTTTTATCCGGGCCTTGTCAATGTCTTTCCATGTGCTGGTTCTGTCATAGAGCAATATGACAACCTGCTCGATTGTGGGTATGACATCGTCTAGTACTGTGACACTTACTCCAGAGGTTAGCTTCAGCAGTGCATCTGTAAGTTCTGGTAGAATGGTCCAGATTGTCCAGGCAGTCTTCTTACCATGTCCAGCAAAGCTAGATACAGTGTCACACCCAGTCAGAGCGTGAAACATAGGGAGAGCCTATTTCCTTCTCTGGTCCTAGGCCAGCTGCTATTTCATAGGCTGCCAGGTACCTAAAGCTGTTCCCAGTGCCAAATGCTAGCCACAGTTCATCTTCTGGTTGCAGTACCTGCATCACTGATACAGCCAACACCACTACATCGGTGTCAACTGTTTTGAGCAGTATCTTGTGGTAACCATGGTTGGCTGTATGGGATGCATGTAACAACATTCGAGTGTCACCTTTTTCGTGGTTGCATGAGGCCAGCAAGGCCAGGTCTTGCAGCAATGGCTTACTCAGGACTGCATCTCATTCAGTGATAACGAGCTGCTTATCCTGGTCAAACCACTTGAAGACAGCTTCTGATACGAACTTGAACAGCTCGGTCTTGGTGTTTTCCACTTGGAGGAAGTTATGCCAGTTTTCAGGCATAACTGCTGTTCCGATGACGCATCTACACACTCCTTTTCCACTCTTTGATCTTGCACTGAATTTCAGCAAATCAGCAATGTAGCGGCCCCAGACCAAGTCAAGGCGTGACACAGTCTGAAGCTTTCTTGACAAATACGGTATGAAGACATTCTGGGCATAGTCATCAAAGTTCTTGGCTACATCAAGAACTAGGCATGTGGCATCAAGAGGCTCTGATTGGGCATTGGAGAACTCTTCAAAGCATTTCAGGAGATCACTCTTCGTACCTAGACTGAGACTTTCTCCATCGGAGAGAGCTGGATGACAGACTCGATTCTCATGATGAAAGAATTCTTCAAGGTTTCCATCCCTCATCTGGAAACTAATGTAGAACTGTGAGAAAAGTGCCACATCATTCGTGAGAGAGACCAACTGCTGTTTCTCATTGCTCACACTTCTCAGGGTGGAAGTGCTGAACACATTCAGCTTGTTCTGACTATTGCATCATCAGTGTGCTTCCATCAGCACACTGTCCGACCCCATCTTAGCCTCTTCTCCTTTTTCTGAAAGCCTGTGTTTTCTACCCTACTTCCTCACTTTCTCTACAACCTCTCCCACAACTTTCTCTGGTCGGCCTATAATTTCACACGGTAGATGCTGACCAGCTTCTCACCCAACTATCTCAGAATGGGGCTAAGAGGAGAGGGGACAACGTTCCCTCACCCCTGAGCTCCGGTCTGGTATGGTGGGTTTTTAACAACCTTCTTCATCCCCATCCACACCTTCCTCACCTTCCCTTTCTTTCCTCTTTCAATCTCTATCCATTTTAAGTCAAGCTCAAGGTGGAGCTGCCATGCCGATGGGCTGCCAGGCCACTAGGCAGGAGGAGTGGCCACAAATTGCGGCAGCTAGCTCTGCTGGCCCCATACTCACCCCTCGCAGAGCAGGCTACTGCATGTGGTGATTAGCCTTTACATCCCGTATTTAAAACAGGGTCCCCATAACCAATGATGAAATAAAAAAAAATCGAGGAGGCTTACTCCTCTCCTTTGCCTATTGGTGTAAGGAACTCCCCCTCACCCCCTTCTCCGGAGGTGCCCTCGGGTGCCTCCCTCTTTCCAGCAGCAATCTCCCCTTTACTTCTAAGGGGACTACCAAGAAATGCAGGTGGCCGATAATTGACCGCTCTCAGTAGGAGCAGAACAATAGCGCCAACCCCCCTAGGGGTAGGGGCAATGACAGGGCCTGTCTGCTTCATTCCTCCAAAGACCTGCAGGCTCGAATTTTGAGCTTAGAGGAGGTCACCGTACGTGCCCCCCTATCTTCCCCAACAAAAGAGTTTATAACCAATGGGACCTGTTATGTCCTGGGAGGGTGGGGGGATGGCCACATGGAGGGCCCCCCTGAGATGGACATAGACCCTGAGGCCAGCCCCAGAAAGTAGGACCTTACATGGAGATGAACCTGGGTTCGGTTCCAAGCACTGAACTTGAGTCCGCCCCTGTGCAAGGTCCTCCTCAGACAGCTCGGGTCTCCAAGACTGTGAAAGCCAAGACCTTCTCCATCTCTGAGAAAGATCTGGCCTTGAGGCTCCTGCCGGCGGGGGGGATAAGCAGGTTCATTCCCCGCCAGCCTCTACTAAAAAGAAAAATATGAAGACTCGGGGCTCTTCTCCTTCCGCGGGGACGGATGGGGACGCTCCCGTTTCGGTAAGCGACCAAGCCAAGATCGGCACGTCCAGCCCCGTTGCCCCCCCCCGTGTGGATAGTCCCAGATGAAGAGCAGAACTATGCAAAGCGGAGCCTCGATTATGTCTGGGTCCCTCATTCAGAGGCTACCTAGCGTTTTCGAGCCTGCTGGTTTCAAGCGTTTCCTCGTTATTCGCTCCACTGATGGCATCATGTTGGCTAAGGGCAACATGATCCATCAGAAGAGAGCTCTAGTTTGCGTGATTGGTATAGAGCCGAATGCGTTGAATCCCCCCGAAGCGGCTAGGATTAGTGCCCTTCGGACATTTGATGGCACGCCAGTGAGTGTGACGCCGCACTTTAACGTGAACTTCGTGAAAGTAGTAGTTTATACGAGGGAACTCGTGGATTACTCCATTAATGACGTCACCTTAGAGCTGGCCGACCATGGGGCGGTCAAGGTCGAGCGTGTGATGAGAAAACGGGGAGGGGCCTTGAGACTCACCCCTATACTCTTCGTCGCGTTTGACTGTTACAAACTCCTTGAGATGGTGCGTGCCGGTTGATATCGCTACTGCGTGAAGGCATTCGTGCCACTGCCGCGGAGGTGATATTACTGTCACCGCTTCGGCCATACTAATCGCTCCTGTCGATGCGCAAAGTCAGGGTTACCCGAAGTCTGTGTAAGTTGCTCTAAGGCCACACACGATAAGTTCAAATCGTGTGTGGTCAAGTGTGTCAATTGTGGCTGCCGGCACCCCGCTTCTTCGAAGCAATGTGGTGCGTATCTCCTTGAGAAGTAAATCCTGGCTGTTCAGGCTCAGGATCGTTTCTCATTTCGCAAGTCTAAGGACTTGGTCCTGGCTTGCCAGGTGCTGCCTGAGACGTCCTATGCCTCAATATTGAGAAACACACCCTCTGCTCCTGACCCCTTCAGACCTACGAGCACAGTCGTTTCCGCGCCCATTCGGAACCCTTCTGCGTGTTCTAGCTACCTGGGCGCTCCCCTGGTAAAGCTGGTGGCACAAAGGGTTCACACCCAGCTTCGGCTAAAGCTAGGGCTCCCCTTCCTTTCCCCAGTGTGACTGTTTCGTGTAAGACGAAACGGCCGTGCGCCTCGATCGAGTCGTTAGACTCACAGGAGGCAACACCCCTGAAGAGGGTCGTGAGGCAATCTTACGCGGTGCCTAAAACTACCCCCCCGTAAAGAGGACAGCATTAAAGGAGCTTCGGCTCCTCCCACACCCAGTGGTAGGCTGGGTGGTTCGGAGACGGCGGATCTTCCAAAAGAGGGCCTCCGAAGCCTATGGTTTCGAGGCGGAGGGAGGAAAAGACTTGCATGGCGAACCCAACTTCTCCCGATAAGTCCTCGAAGACGACAGCGCCTTCAGTGCATTGTCCGGCCAACAGCGCCTG
Source organism: Ceratothoa steindachneri (assembly GCA_963969495.1). Taxonomy (NCBI): domain Eukaryota; kingdom Metazoa; phylum Arthropoda; class Malacostraca; order Isopoda; family Cymothoidae; genus Ceratothoa; species Ceratothoa steindachneri. The sequence continues at coordinate 120,024,255 of OZ018318.1, read as the reverse complement.
GAGTTCTGCCTCCGGCAGAAAGCATACGACCATTACCGTGAGGGTCTTTTCGAAGAGGGCCCCCGCATCTCCTGTGAGCTAGGCCTGGGGGCATATTACTTGAATGGAATTGCCGTGGACTACGGGGCAACTGGGAGGAGTTGCGGAGGCTCGTCTCGTCCCGTTCTCCATTAGCTATCTTTTTGCAGGAGACCATGCTGGGCGCGTGTCCCCATCCCACCCTCCCGGGGTATAAGGGTTTTGCAACCCCGCCGCCACGGGATGGGGGCCTGGCGGGAGGATGTGCGATTTATACCCTGCAGGATGTCTCCGTCCTTCTCTTCGCTTTAGATACCTCCTTTTAGTCAGTAGCTGTGCAGCTCTACTGGATAGGAGGTATACTGTTATTTCCGCGTACATTCCACTGTCAGCGCTGTGGCACGGTTGCCGAGGCCCTTTCTCTTGCTCGGAAATCTGAACGGTAGACACCCCCTCTGGGGAGGCTACTTAATTAATCCCCGAGGTCAAGTCCTTGCCGACCTGATCGACGAGGTGGAGTTAGGTGTCCTAAATGTGTTTGAGTTTACGCATCACTGCCCGAGAACCTCTTCATTTTCTTGCCTCGATCTCTCTTTGTGCTCTCCGGATGCACAGCGTGATTTTGGTTGGAGAGTGGTCGATGACCTCCATGGTAGTGATCATTTTCTGGGCAGATGCCGCCGGAGAGCCCACCCCGGTAGTCCTTGGCGCGGGCGCGGTGGTCCGCATTTCAGAAATGACTGATTTTTCTGTCATTCGAGGAGTTTATGTTGCTAGATGATGCCGTTGAGTTCTTCTCCGGCAACCACATCGCCGTGGGCCTGACGACTATTCTTAGAACGTCTGGCCGTTTTGCACGCCGACCACTCCCGTGGTGGTCAGCCGAGTGTGAGACGGCCCTCAAACATGCGCTATAAGCGCCGCCCCAACGATTTCACTGTCGCCTAATTTCGTCGGGCTAGGGCTGTTCCGCTATATTTCGAAGCACCCCCGCCGCTCTTCTTGGCGGGCATACGTGTCTTCACTTAACGGGAAGACCTCTCTAGCAGAAGTGTGGAAAGAGTCAAAACGATTCGGGGCAAGTTCTCACAGGACCCACTTCCCGTTCTCCAGGAGAATGGTACTGCAATCTCCGACCCCGCGACCACTTTCTCTGCATTCTCTAGCCGAGAAGCTGCTCCGCCAGCATTCAATGTGCGTCGTGATGTCGCGGAAGGCCGCTGACTGGACTTTATCTCCAGAGGCGGAGAACCCTTGTGTCGGGGAATGGTTACCTCCCCCCCCCGTCCACTCTTGGTGCAGTCACAAGGCGGTTACCGCAAAGACATCCGTCGAAGGCATCGGCGGGTCAGTGCTTAACCGCAGTGTGGCACAACTCAGTGCCATGAAAGACCCTAAAGGTCAAAATGTAAGATCTCCTCCAGGAGAGTGAGATCCAGTTTCACGTCAAATAAGAAATTGGAGACGTGTTTCTCCCAATCTCGAAGGCTAACGAGGAGCCGATGTTTGACTTCGTGTGAAAAACCGTTTGGAAAAAGAACTCTCCTGGGGCCGTCCTCAAGCCCCTCTCCCCCTTACCACTCCCCCAGTAGGGGGACGAGGTATAAATGAGGAACTCTGAGGAAAATCGTGGTAGTATACGTCAGTCTCTAGGTGACGAAGTCTTCGGATCAAACCGAACTACCGAGACTAGAGAGGTAGAGTACTTGGCTCGCCAGACCAAGAAGTACCCTGCAAGAGAGGCAGGGCTACCTACCTTAAGGGGCTAAGAAGAAGCTCATCCTCGAGCTAAGTCCCTGGTTATCAAACCAAACGATAAGTTAACTTTGGTTAGAGAGACTCCTCATATCCTGGTGCACCTTAAACACCAGGGGTATTCCTCGTCCTTGAGGAATTAAGAAAAGAAGAAGGAAAAGGCTCCCCCTCGAGCCCGTTATTCGGTGGCCACACCGCACTCTTAAGTTAACTTGGTAAGGAACCAAGTTCAAATAATTATCGCCAGAGAAACCCCCCTCCGTTATCCTCGCTCTTGAAGAAGACCCCTCCCCCCCCCGAGTTCATTCCTCGTCCTTGAGGAATTAAGAAAAGAAGAAGGAAAAGGCTCCCCCTCGAGCCCGTTATTCGGTGGTCACACCGCACTCCAAGTTAACTTGATTTAAGAACCAAGTTCGACTCACTCTCGCCAGAGAGACCACGACTGCCTAGGTGTTGCATAAAGCACCTTATTGGTTCTCGTCCTTGAAGTCCCCCCCCCCCCCGGAAGAGCGTGTAAACCCCCCAGCTGCCACCCTCGCCAAAACAACCGTGGAATTCCGCCCATCTACATCTCGACACGCGGCTCGCGTCGTGAGGCAATAACATTACTGACGCCTTTAAACTCCACATGAGTCCGTAAGCCTAATTCTTATATTATTGTTTTGTGTAGAGAAAACGTTAACCAATTTTGGGGGGTAAACTAATTTAATTAATTTTTGTTTATAATAATATTTAGAGTATTACTGTAGTTAATGTCTAAATGTTATGTATTCAATTGATAAAGGAAAAATATAAGTTTATTTTGTGAATTAGGGGGCGTTTCTTTTATATCCTTACGTGTGTCGTAACGGCTCTGTTCTTTAAGATATCAAGATATCTATATATCTTAGACACCCTTAGCACTCTTAGAGATAGAACAAAAAGGGGGGGAATTCTACGACACCTTGCAACGACAGGTTTACTGTGGAACACTTGTGCTCCGCTCTCCCGTACGCTATGCTTCGACACCTGGATGAGCGAGGCATGGCCTTTCTGTTAGATTTGTTCAACAGGATCTGGGTAAAGGATATCCTCCCAGATTCCTTCGCAAACTGGGGAGAGATCACTCTACCCCGGCTTTTTTCCGCCCAATCTCTAACCTCCTGTGTGTGCAAGTTGATGGAGAAATTGGTAAATGTTAGATTAGCCTTTTTTTTCTGGACAGCGGGGGTCATCTGTCTTCTGCAAGTTCTACTACACATCGGATGCTCTGCTCCGACTGGAAAATGCCGTCTGTGAGGCCTTCCTTCGTAGACAGCACTATGCCACGGTGTTTTTCGATCTGGATAAGGCCTATCATACTGCAAGGCGATATGGTATCATGGAGACTCAATACGATGGGAGCGAGGGGATGCCTCCCAATGTTTATATCCGAATTTTTGCTAGATCTTCGATTACGCATATGTGTGGGGGGAGTCCTCCGGCCCAATGGAGCAGGAAGAGGGTGTCCTCAGTGTCACACGCTTTGCCTTGAGCATCAACGGCATCACATCAGTGCTGCCGGAAGATGTTCTCGCTACGCTCACGGTGCAATCACTTCTCAGTGAGCACCAACGGACTTGTAAATAATCCATCCATCTCGCTACGCTCTACTTGGATGACCTTTATCTCTTTTGGTGTGGCCCAGATGGCAACTCTGGGCGTCGACTCCAACAGGCATTGAACCGCTTCTCTTGTTAGGCTGAAGTACACAGGGTCTCTTGCACCTGCGCCATGGATATTATTCGCTCCGTGACGTTCAGCGCCTGGGACGCTGATAGAGCTACTACTGCCTTACTTTTTTATAGATCCTTTGTTCGCTCAAAGCTCAACTACGGATGCGAGTTTTATGCATCCGCAGACGAGCTTGTGCTGCTGAAGGTGGACTCGATCCACTACACCAGCCATCGCCTGGCGACCGGTGCCTTCCGCACGTCCCCCATTTAGAGCCTACTTGTCGATGCTGGCGACATGCCACTCGCTCTGCACCGTGCACAGTGCATTTCTCGCCTGTACGCATGGGCCCGGCGTCTCCCTCAGTCGCCAACAGCTCTCACTACATTCGCAGCTGATCTCGACGGTGCCTATGCCGCTGAGAGGCGCCAGTCATAACCTATGCCCTTCGGGTTTAGGGCCAGGAAACTCCTTCGAGAGCTAGGTATAGCTCTCGGTCCGGTGGCGCCCCTGGTTCTGCCCAGGGTGACACCTTTGACTATTTGTTGCCACGCCTTTGCTCCCAAAGCTTCTACAGCGCCGGGAGTATCGCGTTCGGCCTTTTTGGAGCGCGTTTCGTGTCACGCTGGAACCATGCAAGTGTATACAGATGACTCCAAGTCCCAAGAAGAGATCGGTGAAATGGTTTTCACGCCGTATCCCCTCTGTTTGAAGTCAGCGGGGCTCTGCCAGGCGCTGCGTCTGTCTTCACGGCCGAGCTGGTTGCAATTCATCGCTCGTTATGGAGATAATGCGACGTACCCAGTTCGGAGACCGGATTGTGATTTATAGACACTCACAATGCACCCTGAGTGCTCTCAGCATTGGAATCTTCGCATCCCCTGATTTACGATATCCGTGACGCCACGGTTTTGGCGAGCCGGTCAGATTTCGAGATTATCTTTTGCTGAGTTCCTGGAAATGGGGAAATTGCGAGGAATGAGCGCTCCGATAAGTCCGCTGAAGAGTCTGCAAGGACTGGGCGACCAGTCCTCACACCCATTACATGGCAGGAAAACGGGCTGCCCTACGGTCGGTTTGGCAAAGAAGATGGGAGACGCTCGAGGGGAGATTAAAGTTGCGTGTCATTGCGCCGCGACTGTTCCTATCGACCTACCCCCCAATGCCACGACGGCTTCAGATTGCTTTTTGTCGTCTCCGAATTGGGCACACTCGCGGGACGCACCGCCATTTGATGGAGCGCTCTCCTGGGCCATACTGTGAAGACTGCATTGTCCCCCAGACTGTTTGGCACATTCTTGTTGAATGTCCCAGTCTAGGTGATCATCATACATGTTAGTGGTTCCAGGATGGGTGGCTTTACTACTGCTTATCCCATGTACTTGTGACTGATTTGTGCATTCACTGTTATGGATAGATTAAATTTCTGGAGGAAGTGGGCCTCCTACATAGTATTTACCTTTTGGTTTTGGGTGTATGCTCAGCCCCCTGAGAGAGTGAGCCTCTCTCGGGTACCTTACTATACCCTTTTTTTGTTTGCATATTTTTTATCCTATCTTAATTTAACCTTCAGATAGGCTGTTTTATGATTTTTTTTTGCAGTTGTGCCCTTGTTGGTGGTTGCCAGAGAAGAGTATTAAAAAAAAGCAATCATTGAAATATCAGTGGTGTCTGGATTGGTCACACTGGTCTCTATTTGGGGAAATGAAGCACCTCTCTATCTCAATTGAGGAATTTAGGTTGCTAGGTAAGGCTGTAGAGTTCTCTGGGACCTTCAGCACTGCAGGCTTAGCTTCCTTTCATTGAGTGTCTGGTCATTTGGCATACCGAACATTTACCTTGTGCTCAGTTGAATGTGAGACAGACCTAAGAAAGAAGCACAATGTCTATATTCACTAATAAGTGCTGATCATTACAGTGAATTTTGCTCAGGGATGGCCAATTTCCATTTTATTATGAAGCATGGTTGCCATATTTCTTGGTGAGCATATGTGGCTTCACTTAATGGGAGAATTCTTGGCAGCATGTCAAAACGATTTTGGATAAGTTCTCACAGCACTCCTCTCCCAGACCCTGTGCCCATGGCAGAATCTTTCATGCCAGTTGCCTCTAAATTCTCCAGCTGGGTTTCTGCTTCACCCGCATTTAAATCATTTCACATATTCGCTGAAGGATACAAAATAGAATTCACTGCAATAAGCAGAGAACCTTTCTGTGAGCTGTTTTTGCTAAGCAAGTTGAATTCTGCCCTTGCTTTGTGTGCATAGATACTGCTCCTGCTCTAGGAAGTTATCACATAGCCATGCATCGACACCTGGGTGAGCAAGGCCCTCTTATTAGCTTTGTTCAACAGGATGTTGGTGAATGGCTACCATCCTTGCTTTTTGCAAACTGGGGAGAGAGCATGACCCCACCTGTATTTTGCCTAGTTTCTTTAAATTCCTACATCAGCAAGTTTATAGAGACATTGGTTAATGTTAGGTTAGCCTATTTTTTTTTAACAGTGGTCACCTATCCCATGCACATTGTGGCTTTCGCAAGTTCCACTCAACTTTGGATGCTCTGCTCTGGCTGGAAAATGCTATCTTGGATGGCATTCTTTGATTTGGAGAAGGCCTATGATACCACATGGCGATACAGTATTATAGAGACCCCCTCCGTACTATGGGGGTGAGGAGACGCTTCCCAATATTTCTCAGTTGCTGCAAGATAGTCGATTCTTCTTATCGGTGGGGGGTGGAAGGGGAGCTATTTAATAGAACTTACTGCAGGGAAGTGTCATCATTGTTACTATCTTTCCATGAACATCACTAGTTTCACTTAGGTGTTGCCAGAAGATGTTCTTGCTAGACTATGCAGATGACTTTCTGATATCCTTTGTTGCAGTCCAGATTCATACCTTGGAGTGCCAACTTCAACAAACTCAAGTACATCTCTCTCTATACTGAAGCACATGGGTTTCAGTTTTGGCCAAAACTAGGGTCGCGCACTTTTGCCGCCATCCACAGTTTCACACCTTCCTGCATTACACCGCTTGAAACCTTGGTCTTGTTTTTGACTGATGCCTCACCTAGAAGGTGCACATTTGCATCCTTAGGGTTTCTTGTATCTGTGTCATCGATATTTTTCGCTCCTTAGTGTTCACCACTTGAGGTGATGATAGGTTTGGAGGTTGCGGGGAAGAGACATGCTTGCTGCATATTCTGAGCTACTAGACTGCCATTCTACTCTTCCCCCACCGACTTTATAGCAGCTCTTTGAATTTTGTAGCAAAGAAGATAGACAACTCCCTGCAACCTGAAGCTACGCGCCTTGAGTCTTCCTATTGACCTATCCCCTGAGTCATTGAAGGTACTAGGTCAATTTTAGATCATCTACGCATCAGACACACTCTCTCTATGCAGGGCTGTCGGATAGAGCACATGCCTGAACCATTCTGCAATGACTGCTTGGTCACCCAGATTGTTCACTACATTCTCGTTGAATGTCTATGTCTGGAGGAACTGTGGCTGCTACTTCTCCCAGTACTGGGATGAGCAGGGTAGCTACCGCTTGTGCTTAGGGGGGTTCATGCACTCTTGACTATGGAGTGGTTGAATTTGGTTGTACCCTCAGGTCATACAGGGAACAGGTCTCCCTCCAGCATCTGAGTGTACCTTTTTACCTCTATGGGCTTCTTGTGTTTTTTTTTTAATATAGCCTAAAGATAGGCTTATGTTTGTGATTTTGGAATTTGTGCCCTTCCTGGTGGTGGCGGTCACCCAGATTGTTCACTACATTCTCGTTGAATGTCTATGTCTGGAGGAACTGTGGCTGCTACTTCTCCCAGTACTGGGATGAGCAGGGTAGCTACCGCTTGTGCTTAGGGGGGTTCATGCACTCTTGACTATGGAGTGGTTGAATTTGGTTGTACCCTCAGGTCATACAGGGAACAGGTCTCCCTCCAGCATCTGAGTGTACCTTTTTACCTCTATGGGCTTCTTGTGTTTTTTTTTAATATAGCCTAAAGATAGGCTTATGTTTGTGATTTTGGAATTTGTGCCCTTCCTGGTGGTGGCGGTCTCCAGAAGAGATCTTAGAATGAAAAAACACTTCCACTTTCTCTAACTTCATTTTCTTTACAGATCTCTCCTTACAAACTTTCTGCTGGATTGGATTTTCACTCATTGGTAAAAACAACAACAACAGGGAACAACGAAGTAACCCCTTCCGCACATTTCAACAGAATCATCATCTTGATAACCCCAGGCCCACTGCAATTAAAGAGAACCCACTCACACCCACACTCTAGTAGTCAGTTGGTACTTGTAGACCTTCGCAATCAATCCCATTCTACACTCACCACCCCCAGACATAGCAAAGGAAAAATCTTCCCTCGCTTAAATCACCATAGTCAATCTCCAGACTCAGACCAGACCACCACCACCTAAAAACTAACACTACAAACAACTCATAAGCGAAAGAGACGACCAAAACCTACCTTGCTTTGACCATCCCTCAGAAAACACATCACAACAACATACCCACTCCTTGAACCCCTGTAGCTTTCGCTAGCCTAATGGATACAGTGTTTGATTTCTGGCATCAAGGTACTGGGTTCAATCCCAGCGAGCATAAACATAAAACTTCAGCTTATGTGAGGCAGCATTGGGCTGAATTGCTGAAACTATCCCCCGCAGGGGTAGTTAGTTGCTACACATCATCCACATACAGTCAATCATAAGACCACTAATCTTTTCCCTTCCTATCTTTACAGCACAACATATCCAGGTTTCTCTGTTTTGGCTGCCTGCCACTGAGATACTCACATCTACATAACCCTGATATGAATGGGAATGGGTGCCCCACTCCCCCTGGTTTTCCACGAATTCTGGTTGTTTACACAACAATACTACCTCTTGCACTTACTCCCAATGAGTACTGGCCCCTGATGCTTTTGGGCTCATCAGCATTTATCATTCTGATCTTTATGTGCATTTCATTATCTTCCATGATGTGAGTGACGAATGGTGCACCTTGCCTTCCTACCTTGAACCCTACAGAGATTTGTGGGTTTGACCATCCATGATGAAGGTTGGCCATAATAACCAGTATGGGGCAAAAAGTATGATTTGTCTCTTTGTTGGTCCTCTTTAGGTTGCAAGGAAGAAGCAGATAAGCTGTTTGAGGATGTTCTCCGCCGCAAAGATCGCGCCGATGGAACGCGAAACGCAATCAATGTTTTGAAAAGGTTCCATTTCCTTTTCTATTTGCCGGTGCACACAGAAAGAAACATTCAAAAAGGCGATTACGACATAGTAATCAATGATTATGCAAGAGCAAAGTCGCTATTCGGCGACACGCAAATTCAGGTATGTCTCTTCTCATCAACTGCTCTGCTCTTACACGCTGCTCTTCATGGAAGCTTTGCATTCCTCTTTCCCAAATTATATTGAAATTGGGCCTACCATATGTTGTTCTACTTTTATATGCATTTATTAGTATTAACCTCCCCTCCATGTGCCCATTTCCTTTATAAATTTAAACCTTCAATGTCTATCACTTTCCCCACAGTGGGGCTGGCATGCATCATCACCCATAAAACTCCCTGCTTCATCCCAACCATTGTTGCCCTACCCAACACAAAACCATCCATCTTTTTTCTCACCCAAATTGCCCCTCATAGCCATGCGGTGCTATGTGTTGTAGCACCTCATCGAGTCATGGTTCATCCCTAGGCAGAGGAACCCCAAGTACACTTCAAACCCCACTCCATGTATGTCTACTCACAATCCCCTTCTATGAATGCCTCCCTCTTAAAACATTTATTTACATAATCAACCCACCTTTTATGCAGTCTTCCAAACCTTGCACACCTTCACCACTCTCATACATTCTCTTTACGAGTGTATGTATTTCCCCCATCTTCCTGAATGCACATACCACATTAGGTCACAGCAACAACCCTACCCTGGCATCAGGAAGGATCCTCTGCTCACTGGCTCCCGATCCGTAAGGGGAATGGCGATTTGCCTTTCTGGCCACCGTGCTAACGGGACTCAGTGCCCCATCCGCCTCCAGCTTAGCCATTTCACCTTTCTGACACCCTGCTTCCTCAATTTCCCTACAACCTCACACAATTTCTCTGGTCAGCCTGTAATTTCACAGGGTAGATGCTGACCAACTTTCTCTTACCCAACCATCCCAGATCAGGGCTGAGGGGGCTCTGGTTTGGGGTAGTGGTTTTTTAACAACCTGCCTCATCCCCCACCTTCACCTTCCTCATATACCATTTCTCTCTCCTCACAGTCTATTAATTTTATGTCAAGCCCAAGGTGAAGCTACCTGGCCACTGGGCGAGAGGAGTTGTCCCACATGGTGGCAGCTGGTTTTGCCAGCCCCGTATTAGCCCCGTGCAGAGGGGGCTACTGCGTGGAGTGAGTAGCGTTTGCGTCCTATGATGCAAATAGGGTCACCATACCCATAAATGAAGTTAAAAAATCTCCCCCCTTCACCAGCATCGGAGCTACTCTTGGGCAGCTTCCCTAAAGAAAAGGAGCCTTCCCCCCCCTCCACCTGTGCTTTTTCAGGGGATCTTCCACACCTTTCTGACTGGAGAGGAGGCTTACTCCTCTCCTATGCCTATGGGTGCAGGGGACTCCCTTCACTCCCTTCTCTGGAGTCTCCTTGGGGCGACCCCCTCTTTCTAGTGGTAGTCCCTCTTTTTCTTTCAGAGGGGACTGGCAAGAAAGCACACAGACGGTTCAATATTGACTAGTCCTACTGGGAGCGGCTTGATAGGGCCAAACCCCTTAGGGGTCAAGGGATGGCAGGGCCCGTCGGTCCGTGCTCCACAACGTCCTGCACTCGTAAGTTGTCAGTTTACAGGAGGTCACTGTATGTGACCATCCTCTCTTCCCCAACGGATGCCGGTTCGTCGGCCCAAGAGGAGACAAAAGGTTCCTCAAATGGGATCAGTGATGTATTTAGGGTGGATGGCCACATGGAGCTCACATGGAGCTACCCCCTGAGATGCACATGGTCCCTGAGGTGACCCAACCCCAAATGGTAGGATCTTCTATTGGGTCGAACCCGAGATCGAGGCCAAGCACAGAACCCGACTCCGCCCCTGTGAAAGCTTCTCTTCAAATGGCTCAGGCCTCCCAGGCCTCACAAGGAGAGGAGGGATCTGTTCAGCCAGCTGGTGCCTCCTGTGTCAGCCAAAACTATCTCCATTTCAGAAGAAAAAAGGACTGAGCTCCTCTCCCTCCGCGGTAGTCAGTGGAATGGACGGGTCTGCTGCCGTTTTGGTAAACGACCAAGCCAAGATCGGCATGTCCGCACCTGGTGCTTCCCCCGGTGGGGAGTCCCTGACTAAGAGCAAAATTTCAAGTGCGCAGAGTGGAGCCTCGATTACGTCGGGGCCCCTTATTCAGCGGTTACCTGTCGTTTTCGACCCCGCTGGCTTCAAACGCTTCCTCGTTATTCGCTCCAGTGATGGCAGCATGTTGCCCAAGGGCACATGATCCATTAGAGGAGAGCTTCTAGCTAGCATGATTGGTAGAGAGCCCTAAAGTGACCCATTTTCGGACGGGGTGCCTTCTGGCGAATGCATCGAATCCCTCTGAGGCGGTCATGTTTTGTGCCATTCGGCCACTTGATGCAAGCCGGTGAGTGTGACGCCGCACTCTAACATGAACTTCGTGAAAGGAGTGGCTTATGCAAGGTAACTCATGGACTACTCGATAGATGACATCACCTTAGAGCTAGCCGACCATGAGGCAGTCAAGGTTGAACATGTGATGACGAAACAGGGAGCGGTCTCACGTTCAACTGTGACGAGCTCCCTTAGTCGGCGTGTGCTGGTTGGTATCGCTAACGCGTAAAGGCATTCGTGCGTGCAATTGCCGCGTCGGGGCTACAACTGCCACCGCTTTGGCCATACGAATCGCTCCTGTAGACGTGCAAAATCGAGGTTACTCAAAGTTTGTGTAAGTTGACCAACGGCGCACACCATAAGTCCAAATTGTGTGTGGCCAGGTGTGTCAATTGTGGAGAGCTGCACCCCGCTTCTTCGAAGCAATGTGGTGCGTATCTCCTTGAGAAGTAAATCCTGGCCATTCAGGCTCAGGATCATCTCTCATTTAGCGAGGCTAAGGACTTGGTTCCGGCAGGCCCACTGCATCTTATTCTACTAACCCCGGGCGCTGCCCTGGTAGAGCTGGTGGCATAAAGAGTTTACACCCACCACAGCTAAAACCAGCGTGACCGTTTCCCGTAAGTCTTACGGCCGCGCGCCTCCACCGAGTCGTTAGACTCACAGGAGACAACACACCTGCAATTGGTTGTGAGGCCATCAGCCGGGATTCCTAAAGATCCCTCCGGCAAGGATTGAGGTTTCCCTTCCTACCCATTGTTTCGAGGAGGAGGGAGGAAAAGACTGGCAAGGTGAGCCCAACCTCCCCCGATAAGTCCTCGAAGGTGACACTGCCTTCAGCGCATTGTCCGGGCAACAGCGCCCGGAGTTCTGCCCTCAGGAAACGTACGGCCATTCCCGTGAGGGTCTTCTCTTCGAAGAGGGCTTCCGCATCTCTTCCGAGCTAGACTTGTGGCCATATTCCTTCAATGGAATTGCCGCGGACTATCGACCAACAGAGAGGAGCTGTGGAGGCTCGTCTCCTCCCGTTTTTCCTTAGCTATTTTTTTCCATGAGATCATGCTGGCCAGGTGTCCCTGCCCACCCTCCTGGGGTATAAGGGTTTTTTCAACCCTACCACCACGGGATAGAGGCCGGGCAGGAGGATGCGCCATTTATACCCAGCATGATGTCTCCGTTCTTCTCTCTGCTTCAGATACCTCTGTTCAGGCAGTATCCTTGCAGCTGCACCTGGATAGTAGGTATACTGTCATTTCTGCTGTTATGGGCAGGGTTAAGTCACACAACACTAAAGAAAAGAATAAGCACCTCGTTATGAACACTAGGTTACAGAACGCCAATTATAGGCTAAGCTGGACTCTCTGCCAGTCTTAAGAAACCCCAAATGTGTACAGACAGTTAAGTAACAATGATAAGTTGCATTGCTTAAATCAGAGTTCAAATTATATATAGCATAGTCTAGTATTGTTAAAGGCAAAACAAAGAAAATATAGAAAATTAATATATTAAGGTTATAAATAAATATATGAGGTTTGGAGAAACATGAATATTATATTTACAAATATACAGTTTATACAATACGTACAAATAAAAAATCTTTATAATGAAAGAAGTCTAAGGTACATAGGCGCCAAACTTGACAACTATAAGAGACTTACGTTGCAGTAGTAGTGCACTGAATAATCACACAAAACAATAGAGCACATTAATTGAATAGTTACACAAAATCTAGAGCAAATCAATTCCAGTAGGACCGCGTTAAGTAGTTGGAGGTGAACTGCCTAAAATTGGGTAACTTTAAACTTAAATAACTATTGGTAGCAAGTTAGTTGGTTGTGTGGGAGGAGGTTAGTTGGTTGTATGGGAGGAGGTCAGTTGGTTGTATTATGGGTAATCACTAAAAGAGTTGGAGATTGTTGTTTCGATATTACATATATATTACAAATAAATATATTAAACATTACAAATATATACACAATTACATAAATATATACATTACAACTACATAAATTTACATAATGAATCCTTTTAACTATTAGTATACATAACTGCCTACATTCCACTGTCAGTGGACTTTGATGTGGGAGACTTTGCCGCCTCATAGCACAGTTGCCAAGGCCCTTTCTCTTGCTCAGAGAATTAATTGAATGTGAGACAGCTCCTCTGAGGAGACTACTCGATTAATCCCAGGGGTCGAGTCATTGATGTCCTGAACAACGAGCTGGAGATAGGTGTCCTAAATGTGGATGAGTTTACCCACCACTGCCCGAGAACTGCTTCATTTTTCTGTCTTGATCGATCTATGTGCTCTCTGGATGCACATCCTGTTTTTGCATGAGGGGTTGTCAATGACCTCTATGCAGGGTGGGCAAATATAAAAACCAGGCTTTTTAGCGGCTTTTTCAAGTAAAATTTGAAAAGACCCGGGTTTGGTTTTTTTTCCAAAATTACACTTTTCTTTTTAAGAAATGAATGCTACTTATCATTATTTTATTCAAAATTCATGTTTATGTATCAAATTAAGGTTATTTCTCTGATACTGACTCATAATAATTCATCTCTCCTACAGGTTATGGCTATCATGGGTACCCACCCATAATTCTCAATCAGTGATCTGTTCTTACCTTAATATAATTATTAAACTAATTAATTATTATTATAAAAATAGAGATAGCTATTCTTTTTCTATGCTATTCTACTAATGCTTGTAGCATTTGTTTTTTGAAAAAACCCAGAATAAAACCCAGGTTTATTTTTTCAAGAAATAAATGCTACTTATCATTATTTTATTCAAAATGCATATTTGTTTAGAATTTCAACAAATATGTATCAAATCAAGGTTATTTCTCTGATACTGACTCATAATAATTCATCTCTCCTATGTACTACAGGTTATGGCTATCATGGGACATGGGTACACCAGATTCTCTACCAGTGATCTGTTACTGTGATATATTCTTACTTTAATATAATTATTAAACTAAGTAATTATCAATATATAAAAATAGAGATGGATATTCTTTTTCTATGTTATTGTAATGCTTGTAGCATTTGTTTTTTGAAAAAACCTAGAATAAAACCTGGGTTTTATTGGGCTTTTTCAAAATTTGTTTTTTTTTGCCAACCCTGCCTCTATGGTAATGATCATTTTCCCATTCAAATATTTTCTGGGCCGCTGCCGCCTGAGAGCCCGCCCCTAGCAGAGGTGTGGAAGCTAGTCAAAAGGATTCGGGGGCAAGTTCTTTCTATGACCACCCTCCCGTTCTCCAGGAGAATAGGACAGTAACCTTGTATCCCGTCTCCATGGCGGAGTCCTTTGCGACTGCTTTCTCCACATTCTCTAGCCGGTATGTTGCTCCGCCAGCATTCTATGTGCATCCTGATGTCGCAGAAGGCCACCAACTGGACTTTACCTCCGGAGGCGAAGAACCCTTCAACAACAGGTTTACATAGAGTAAGTTGTGTTCTTCTCTCGCTTTGTGTGCTGACACCGCCCCTGGTCTGGACAATGTCTCGTACGCCATGCTTCGACAACTGGGTGAGCGAGGCATATCTGGGTAGACAGTATCCTCCCAGACTCCTTGTGAATCCCTACTTCCCGCTTTTCGCAAACCGAGAAGTGATCGCTCTACCCCGGCCGGTTTCCGCCCAATCTCTCTAACTTCCTGCTTGTGCAAGCTGATGGGAAAATTGTTAAATGTTAGATTAGCCTTTTTTCCGCACAATGCGGCATCTGCAAGTTCCACTCTATGTCGGATGCTCTGCTCCGAGTGGAAAACGCCGCCTGCGAGGCCTTCCTTCGTTGACGGCACTATGCCTTGGTGTTTTTCGATCTGGAGAAGGCCTATCATAACGCATGGCGATACGACGATACAGTATCATGGAGACTCCATACGATGGGGACGAGGGGACACATCCGAATCTTTATATCAATTTTTGCGAGATCGTCGATTCCGCGTGTTGTTGAGGGGGAGCCCTTTCCGGCCCAATGGAGAAGGAAGAAGGGGCCATGCAGGGAAGTGTCACACTCTTTGCCCTAAGCATCAACGGCATCACCTTGGTGCTGCCGGAAAATGTTCTTGCTCGCATCACCGTGGACCATCTTTCGATCTCTTTTGGCCTGACCCAGATGCCAACTCTGGAGCGTCGACTCCTACAGGCATTGAACCGCGTCTCTTGCGCTGATAGGGCTATCCTCTTACTTTTTTATCGATCCTTTGTTTGTTCGAAGTTCGACTACTGATGCAAGTTTTATGCATCCGCATCCGAGCGTGTATTGAGGAAGGTGGACTCGATCCAACACACCTGCCTTCTGGCGCCCAGTGCCTTCCGCACATCCCCCATTGAGAGCCTAATTGTCGATGTTAGTTCACTCTTCGCCGTGCACAGTTCATTAATCGTCTGTACGTGCGAGCCTGGCGCCTCCCTCAGTCTCCAACAGCTCTCACTGCATTTGCAGCTGTTCTCAACAGTGCTATGCCACCAAGAGATGCCAGTCATGCCCTAAACCCTTTGGGTTTAGGGCTAGGAAACTCCTTCGAGAGCTTGGTATAACTCTCGGCCCGGTGGTGGCCCTGGTTTTGCTTAGGACGTCACCCTAGAGCATACCACCTTTGATTATTTGTTACCACATCTCTGCTCCCAATGCTTCTACAGCGCCAGGAGTATTGCGTTCGGCCTTTTTGGAGTACACTCCGTGTCACGCTAGATCCGTACTAGTGTTTTTATATGGATGGTTTTAAGTCCCAAGAGGGCATTGGTTTCTACGCTGTATCCCCTCTGTTTGAAGTCAGCGGGGCACTTCCAGGTGCTGCATCTGTCTTGTCTGTCTTCATTTCCAAGCTGGTTGTAATACACCTTGCTATGCGAGATAACTTGGCGTGCACAGTTCAGAGAGCTGATTGTGATCTAACCACTCACAAAGTGCCCTGAGACCTCTTGTGGCATTGGAATCCCCCCTCCCCTTTTTCCCCTTGTTCTAGGTGGTATCTGTGATGCCACGTGTCCACAAGCCAGGTGGATGTCAAAATTATCTTCTGCTGGGTTCCAGGACATGAAGGAATTGCGAATAATGAGGGCGCCAAAGAGCCCGCGAGGACTGGTCGACCAGACCATCGTTTGGCTCTTCATTGTACAGACTCATCAGGTCCCTCTGGACTGCTGCTTGGCAAACAAGGTGGGAGACAGCTTTCTGTTGTTTTCGAATTGGCCCATTCGTGGGAAGCACCGCCACTTGATGCAGCGCTCGCCTGCACTGTATTGCGATGACTGTGTTGTTCCTCAGACTGTTTGGCACATTCTTGTTGAATGTCCCAGTCTGGGCGATCTTCGGACACGTTACCTGACCTGTTATTGTGATGAGGGGGGGGGGGAGTCTCTACTGCTTGTACCTTGTAGTTTGGATCGGTTCCTGTAATCTGACTTGTGGACTATCTGTCGAAGAATAGGTCACCTTCCTAGACAATACGTATATATATATATATACATATATGTATCTATTGGTTGGGAGGAAAGAGATAAAAGCCACAGAAATATGTATATATATATATACTGAAATGTACGTATGCATCCTTCGCTACATACAAGTACATTCACTTCATAATATTAATCCGTTGATTACGAAGTATAAGAGCGAGATTTACTACAGGGGCTGATAGCATTTAATGAGCTTACCAAGTTCAAGGGTATATTTAAAGAGTGAAAACCAAAATATATGTCACTAGTTAACATATACATATATACATACAGGAAATATAGGTAATGTAAATAAGGACAATTCTGACAGAATATAAATTAATTGGCAATCGGGTAATGTTAATTACTCGTTAATCAGCTTTTAAATGGGATACTATAAATCAGTAATACAGAGGGAATATTTATATGTCAGAAAGTGGGTCGATTAATGGGAGATACAAACAAGGGTTATTTTACCTTAATGGGATCACCTTGAGGAAGGGGAATCCTTTAGTGAGTCTGCACTGGGAAATGGAGACGGACAATGGACGTGACTCTCGGCCGAATATCCTGGGGTTGGGGGACCAGAAGACGAGTTTACGATCTTCCTTGAAGATGGATGATGGCACATTTGGTCCAGAGAAGTGCAACCTCCAGAAATTTGAGATTCTGACGTGCTTGGCGGGAAATCTCACGCGTGAAAATGGAGATCATTCAGGGGGGGAGGGTTCCAGATGAGATGAGAGGAATCCCAGCCAATTCTTCGGGGACAAAAACGATTCGAGGCTTGCTGTGAACAGAATAAGGCTTCACAAAAGAGATGGGTCTGCCTGGGAATACCAAGGACTTGGGGAAACAGACACACGATCTGAACTGAAGGTGACGGGTTCTCAAACTCAATCTGCAGATATTTGAAAACCCAGGCTATTTATATGACACCAATTTTTGGTTAGCAGCTTCCCAACTATGGAGATTAGTGCTTCCTTGGTGAGGTAAAAACTTTTAGTACGCCCAACTTAATTAACTGCACCTGTGAGGCTGCTGACGGGTATTCAAATTTTCTTCTTTTTTTTTCTTTGGGTTCAGATATTACTCCACGTGGAGTTATACTTAGAAGACAGAGAGGAAAGGAATTAATGAAACATATGAAGGGGGATATTCTTCTTGGCTTCCCTTTCCCTTACACTATCTGACTCTTTTGGAGGAGGCAGGCCTTCTCCTTTTTATTTGACTTTTTTCTTTAAGTTGCACGTTTGCCAATTTTAGAATAGCCTAGTATGTACTAGGATAGAATTTTAATTATGGTTACCTATGCCATGAAAGAAGTCACAGGATGAGTTATTTTTAATTTTAAAAATCCCATCTATGTCCAAACCTTTCAACACCTGGGTGAGCGAGGCACAGCATTTCTCTTAGATATGTTCAACAGGGTCTGGACAGAGGGTATCCTCCCAGATTCCTAGTGAATGACTACTGTGCTCTCTTTTCACAAACAGGAAAGGTATCATTATATGCCAAGTGGTTTCCACCCAATATCTTGAATCTCCTGTGTGTGCAAGTTTATGGAGAAATTGGAGGCCACCTGTTTTATACAAAGTGGAACTTCTGCAAGTACTACTCCTTTTCAGATGTTCTCTGCTCTGACTGAAAAATGATGTTTTCCAGGCCATTCTTTGTAGACAGCTTTATGCCACAGTGCTTTTTGATCTGGCAAAACCTATGATACCACATTGTGATACGGTATCATGGAGACTCCACATGATGGGAGCATGGTGACACCCCCCAATCTTTAATTTTGAATTTATGCAAAAATGTCAATTCCATATATGGGTGGGTGGATTTCTCTCCAGTTCAAAAGATCAGGAAAGTGTCCTCAGTAATAATAATAATAATAAGTCTTTTGTAATGCACTCTTCAAGGCCTGAGGCCTTTCCAGAGCTCACATTGTGCTGAGATGAGAATGGAAATTCAAGAGGGGGAGAAGGCAATATTGAAAAGATGCGTTTTCAGGAGATGCTTAAATGTGGTAAGAGAGGGAGAAGACCTGATTTCAGCAGAAAGAGCATTCCAAAACTTAGGGGCGCAGATTGAGAAAGAGCAGTCCCCCATTGAGCAGAGGGATGAACAAGGAATATTCAAAAGAGGTGCATGTGATGACCGAAGGTCCCGAGGGACATGGCGTGGCGAGAGGGCAGAAGAGAGGTAAGACGGGGCCTCGTTGTTTAGGGCCTTAAATGTGAAGAGAAGTATCTTGAAGTGAGTACGGGATCTGACAGGGTGCCAGTGCAGTTCATGCAGCAAGGGTTTCGAGGGAGAGAAGCGAGGGTGACGGAGGAGAAGCCGGGCGGCATAGTTATGTACAAGTTAAAGGGGGCGGAGAGAGGAGGATGGCAGATTCACAAGCAAAGAGTTACAGTAGTCAAGGCGTGAGGTGATGAAGGCATGAACAGCAGTCTCAAGACTTTGGCTATCAAATTGAGAGCGAATGCGAAAGAAGTTACGAAGGAAACATGAGAGGATTTGCTTTGCTGACATTGCGGATATGAGGCTTAAAGGAGAGATGCTCATCAAAAACAACACCCAGATTCCTAACGCAGTCAGAGAAAATGATAGTATTACCGCCCAGATTAAGCGGATGAAACGTCGTCAATCACAACGGATTGGGTACCAGACGAGAGGTAAGAGCAGAACCAGTCAAGCACGGTACATGATATGCCGAGGAAAGAGTGGAGACGATCAAGTAGGACGGTATGGTCAATAGTATCGAAGGCAGAGGAGAGGTCGAGTAGAACGAGGATAGAGGCACAACCCCTGTCCGTGGCTCTTCGTAAGCAATCGGACACATTGAGAAGGGCAGTTTCTGTGGAGTGACCTGACTTGAAGCCAGATTGATAGGTTTCATCGATGTTACAGGCCACCATGTGACTGTTGATGCGTGAAGCAACCACTCACTCCAGAACCTTAGAGAGGAAAGGAAGTTGCGAAATCGGGCGATAATGAGGAGGGTCTGTGGGGTTCAGTTGAGGCTTTTTAAGAATCGGACGGATGTGGGCGCCTTTGAAGGAAGAGGGAACAAGACCAGTTGCAAGTGAAGTGTTGAACAGGTGAAGAAGCATTGGGAGGATAGCAGGCAGAATTTTATATAACAGTTTAGGCGGAAAAATGTCCTTTGGGGAGCCCAATTTCTTAGAACGCGAGAGCAGGGCAAAACGATAAGCGGCTCAGGTGGGAAGTCAGGAGCCGGGACAGAAGGCTGATGGAGGGAGGCACGGAGACCTGGGCTGGGGAAGTAAGACGGGAGAGCAGGCGGAAGACGGTACAGGGATCATTCCTATTATCATTAAGCAGATTACGTGAGTAGGCTTCACAAGCAGATTTTAATTTTGCCACGTAGGAAGCTGTCGCAAGTCGGAATGCCAGCGAGAGAGGGGTTGTGTCTTGCCCACGGGTGTGAGCCTTTCTAAGGACTCTTTCATGGGCACGCATGGACTGCCTAGCACAGAAGAGTTCCATAGAGTACCAAGGGGCACGGTGACAACGGGAGTTCAAAGGGGTGACAAGGGGAGAGTGGGCATCAAGACAAGGGAGAAGGGGTTGCTCCAAAGAAGAGAGAATCTGGTTAGGAGAGGAAGTTTGGAGGCCACATCATTAGATAGGGAGAGAATATCAATGGAGGCTAGTCGACGGAAAGGCTTAGGATTATGAGATAGCTAGGGAGGTATATGGAATGGGATAGAGAAGTTGAAGTTGATAAGGAAGTGATCAGATATAGCATTGGACAAATTTGTAGTCGTCAGGTTGGAAATAAGACAGTTAGAGATTACAAGGTCTAAAATGTTACCGTGAGAGTGGGTAGGGGAAGAAACTTGTTGGGTGAGGGAGAAGAGGTCAAGGATTTCAGAAAAGGCTTTGAAATTAGGATTGTGGCCAGGAAGGTTGAAATCACCGAGGATTAGCAGAGAACCAGTGGGGGAGAGGCCAGCGAGGAGGTTACTAAATTCATCAAGAAAAAGCTCTAGGGAGGAGCTGGGGGGGCGGTAGAGGACTAAGATAGTTAGAGAGGGGGTGGAATCAGAGACATTGATGAGCGCCTCAAAAGAAAGAAGAGGGGGAGAGGTCAGATTATTCAGAGGGAAGGAGGCACTGGGAATGAGAGCAACTCCACCACCGCGAGAGTTACAGGAGGTATGGGAGTGGACGTAACCATCAGGGGTAGCGAGATTTAATAAGCAAGCAGAAGGGGCAAGCCAAGTTTCTGTGAGTCCAAGGAGAGTGACTCGAGTGTTAATGAGCAGGTCATGAATGTAGTCAGCCTTCTTTGAGAGGCTTCTGATATTGAGGAGAGACGCTGAGAGAACGGGTGAAGGGGGAGGTGAAGAAGAATCAGGGGTCAGTGGGGAGGGCTTGATTCAAGTAAAAAAGTTTTCTAAAAGCAGGAACTAAATGGAAACCATGTTTAGTCTGGCGGCGGGAATGAGAAATTCCCAATGCATTAATGTGAGTAAGGGTGTTTTGAGAAACACTGGTAGCAGTTCCATTGAGGTCAAGAATCGTTAACCTATCAATCATAGTGGCTAAGCGACACAATGATGGGAGAAAAGCAAATTAACTATATAAGTAGAGTGGCTTAAGTGACACAATAATGGGAGAAACAACAATCGAAAGATGTTCTTGCTTTGCTCTACATGGATGACCTTCCCATCTCCTTTGGTGAAGCCTGCTTGCCACTCTGGATCAGCAACTCTAATAGGCAATCACATCTCTCGCTATGTCAAAGCACACAGGTTTCAGTTTTCCTTGGCCAAGACTGAGGTGGTGCACTTTTGCCACCATCCACAGCTCAAACCTGACCCTGACTTCTTAAATAGAGTTCACCTGGGAGGGAGGGATTCACACCATTTCCATGGTGTTTTTTTTTACCAATGTCTCACCAGGGAGGCTTATATAGGAGCCTTAGTCTCTCTCGCACCTGCACCATGGACATTATTCATTTTGTGACCCTCTTTACTTGGGGTGCTGATAGGGCTACAGCCTTACCTTTCTACTGTTCATTTGAAGCTTCACTATGGATGCAAGTTTTATCCATCCGAAGCTGAGTGTATATTGTGGACTTAATCTATGATGATACCAGTCTCTGCCTGGCAATGGTGCCTTCCACTTGTCCACCAGTGAGCACCTACTTGTCGATGTTGGGAAGATGCCACTCATTCTTCTATTGGCATCTCCTCATCTTATAATTTTTTGGTTAGTTATGTGCAAACTAAGGCTCCTGAGGGAGGTTGGCCTCCCTCTGGCATCTGAGCATACCTTTGTTCTCTGTCGTTTTGGGTTTCCGTTTTATTTATTTTTTATACTTTAAAGTAACCAAATGATAGTCATATGTCTGAGATTTTGGTGGTTGCAAGATTAAAGCACAACTTTTTTTTACTAAAATAGATTTATTCTTTGTTGTTTGTTGCCATTTTGTTTTTCTTTTACCTACATTTAGTTTCACTTGACCTAAAGATTTGCTTCTTTGGAATTTTGACAGCTGGCCGCCCATGGTGGCAAACCCCAGAAGAAAGCATGAAAGGGGGTGTGCCACAAGGAAGTGTCCTCAGCACCACTCTCCTTGCTATGAGCATCAACAGTATCACCTCAGTGCTGAGAGTAGATGTTCTTGCCATGCTGTACATTGACCACTTTTTAATCTCCTTTGACATTCTTCAGATGTCTACCTTGGAGTATTGTCTCCGATAGGTTCTGAACTTCATCTCTCATTATGCCACATTTGGGAAGTTTGTTTGCTTTTTCCAAGATCTGAGTAGTGTAATTCCTTTGCCATTTTGGGCATCATCCTGATCCAGACCTTTTCCTAAATAGGGCCCTGCCTAGACATGGTGTACTCATACAAGAGTGCTCCCTTTTATTTGTCTTTTTATGTAGTGATATTTTTTTATATTTGCTTATAGTAGTTATTATTAAATTTGCTTATTCTTTTATGTACTATTAAATTTTGTTACATTGCTAGGACAATGTCGGCTCTTTGCACCCAGTTGACTAAGAATGGGATAGCTCCTGACTTTTTTCCTCACTCACTCTGTTACTTGTCTGAACTTGACTCACTGGTCCCAAGGAGCTGAAAAAGAAAAGGCATTTCAATCAAGGATTCACTGCCACACTCAAACATCCCTACCAATAATATACAATCATACCTACTCGCACAGACCTATTCTCACCTGGTCACTTATCCAGCTTCGTTTCTTGTTCACACTAGTTCTTTGTTATTCACTCTGGCCAAAATTTTGCACTAATGCACTTTCTCAATAACTGCTGTAAACTACTCTTGTGGAAAGGAAAAAAATGAATGTGGGGCACGATGGAAGTCTATCTTGTTCCCCAGTCACCCTGAAAAAGAAGAAATGGATTAGCCATTTACATTGTTGAGGGGAGGCAAACTCCTACCTAAAAGTCAAACTACCACAACATTCTCATCTCCACTATTAAGCATTTGCAAGTACTCCTCTTTCCAATTGTAAAACACTCACATACAACCCTTGGACTATTCACTATCACACCCTTTAATGTCCCTTTTAATCACAAAGCTGGGGGTATTTTTGTTTTGTATTTTCTTTAATTTGCTTAGTGAAATTAATTGTGAATTTAACCCAGATCCAAAGAAGAGATGTAATACTACTATATAATGGGACCATCTTTGATTTACTTGGTGTCAAAAAGGTTTCTCTGATTTATGTCTTATTTTAGGTTGGTATTTAGGTTACTAAGTTATCCATGAGTACGGATTTAATTTTTTTTAAAAGAATATATCTTTTTACCCATCAGATTGAATCTTCTATTTTTTGTATACTAGTAATTGAACTTCATTCTTATATTGCTATATAACAAGGGGATTTTTTATTATCTAATTACAAAATTTGAAAGAAATTTTTTTTTATCAGTTAAAATATTTGGAATATTTGGAAAGCCATCCAACCATAACACTAAATTAGTGATCTATTTTAAAATGGAGCTCAATATCGCTATTCTGCATTTAATTTTCTAGTTCAATTTTTATTTTGTTTAAATTGCTCAATAAATAGCAATGATAAGCTCATTTGAATGAAAAAAAAGAAGTTTTTGAGAACAATGCCAAAAATGAAAAATACAATACATGTTTTTCTCAAATCATTTGA
Source organism: Ceratothoa steindachneri (assembly GCA_963969495.1). NCBI lineage: Eukaryota > Metazoa > Arthropoda > Malacostraca > Isopoda > Cymothoidae > Ceratothoa > Ceratothoa steindachneri. The sequence continues at coordinate 120,000,528 of OZ018318.1, read as the reverse complement.
ATTCCAATTGTGATAAATGTTTTAACCTTTTTCCCTTTTTTTCTTCTTTAATATTCATTTTCTCATATAGTAAGTGTTATCAGAGTTAGCTAAACTAGTCATTGTTACCAGGTTTAACATTTCAGTAAGCACTATAATCGTTTTGTCAACAATTTTCTCTTTATTTTTAGCGGTAGGACTTCAACTCCTGCTTCTTTTTCTATGTTTATCTTGATCATTTAATACTGAATATAAGGTTTTTGAATCTATATTCAATTTATGGAGTTCAGCTTCTTCATAGCCTAAGTTATCATCCAGGGCAGCATATTGTAATGCCTCACTTAACAATCTCCCATTTAACCATAACTCACTTTAAATATCTCTTTCTACAAATTCTATAAATAAAAATTTAATAGTTAACTGCACCAAATAAATTCTAAACTTGAAAAAGTACCCAATGTGGGTACATGACATGTGTGTAAATGTTCAATTGTCCTCTCAGTCACTCTGCCTCAGCTGTGTCCTTTAGTTTTCATGCTGACATTCTATTTGCATGTTGTGTTCACATTCCACTGCCATGACCAAGAGCTCACAAATAATGAAAGATCTCATTGAAATGGAAGAACTTTGTTAAGAAGCTGAAACATTGGAACTCCTGTTTACTCTTTCACTTTGGAAGGGCTCGAGAAGCATTTAGATAGCTACATTAAAAAAGATTTTTGAGTTGTAAGATTCTAATTTCAAATGAAGTAGCAAAGTTGCTGCAGATCTAATGGAATATCACGCTTGTGAATGGGAAATTTACAATGTAAGAAGAAACTTGATGCATTTTTCATAAAGAAAAATGGTGACTCCATCTATTTCAAGTGAACAAAATACAAACAGAAAGAACCATTGATTGTTGAACCCACAATGAGCGGCATATAATTATTTATTGATTATACAAGACATTTTATAAATTATTTATTTAATAACTATCATCTTAAACCATGTGTTATGCCTAAATTGTTGTTTTATTGCTCCTTATTTAACACTTAATTTTTTATGGAAAGTCTCATAAGTCAGAATGTAACTACCATTTTTAACATTGTGTCTGTGTAAATTAGTCTCTCACTTAATGATACCTTGCTTAATCATGGATATTTGGAACCAATTGAATCATTAAGTCGAGGTATTACTGTACATGATTTTAGGGGGCATATACAGTGTCGTTCAGACATGATCTATCCCCCATTCACTTAACATCTCAAAAGCACGTCCCACAAACTCAGGTAGGTCTATTGTCACTCAACATTCACGCAGGCTTACACATGCACACGGGCAACATTCTCTCACTCACTACTCTAGCAACATAATGATGATTTATTCATCACAGGTACAGTATACCCAAATTTACTCTTATGATCCACCATCACAAACCATTTCTACCATCCTATCGCAGTCCTCAGAAAAGAGATACAATCAATCGTTACCATTTCCAAAGGTTCATTCACACTCAACTTTAATACTGGCAGGGCAGCATACACTTTCTGATACTTTCCTTTCTGGCACACTTCAGGCAAAATCGCTATATCCATGCAACTCTCTCAAAAAGGGACTAAACACACATCCTTTCATACAGTCCCACAATTTATTCTTATATGTCCAAACCTATCATACACAATCTTCACCATTCCAATTGTACCACGCATAGAAAACACTGGAATATATACATCGCACAAAATACACTAAACCCTTGCATACCACAAACTTACCAGCAAACCTTCTAAACTCTCTTAATATGCAACTCCATTCATTCACAGGAACACTGGTCATCACACTATCTTTCAATTCATGCACCATCAGACATGACTCTTGCATGCTCTCTATATCTTCAGCATGCAACAGCTCTTTACTCAAGTCAATACCTGGCACTCTCACAAATCCAGTTGAACCTACAAGCTCATTCTGCAAATTCCCAACTGCTACACCATCTTTCATTAAGCATTCATTACTTACATCCACTGAAATCTTAATCTTATTCAAAAAATCAATCCCAAACAGAAAACAAGACAGTAACTCATTTTTGTTTAACACAAAAAATTCATGTAATATATTATTCAACTTCCTCATGCTTACAAACAAATTAACTTCTTCCCATGCCATAATATGTCCACTTATCGAAACTGTCACACCTCTTCTAGGAACATTACAACTCATACTGTCAGCATCACGCACCACTTTTGCATTCACCAAGGAAATTTGTGCACCTGTATCAATCATTCCACAATATATCTTCCCATTCATAGTCAAAATAACTTGCACTCTTTCTTCAATCCCATGCTCGCACATCACATTCAACATTTCCGTCCGTTCAACAAACACTTCCGCAGCATCCAAACCTTCATTTCACTAATGGGAACAATCTCTTCGCAAACTTCAACAATCTCTCCTTAAATAATTCTTCTTCTCAATCAACCAATTATAATGCACTCCACTAAGACATTGCAGATGTAGCTCACACCCATTCTTTCGATCTACACCTTTATCACAATATATCACCGTCTTCTCCACACCATAATGCACATAAATAAACTCTTACACCAAACAGCTTACTCACTAACACTTCTGGAAAGGTCATCTCTCCTTGCAAACACATACTTCTTAACTCTTTCCTTAACCTGCTTGAATTTTCCATTCCCAATTGCTTTGGTCTTTTACACACTTCTTCCATAACCATCTTTCATAATACATTCACACTTTCTGGCACCTTCTCAAACAATCCATCTTTCATCAAATCTCGTAAACCATACAACACACTTTTGAACATCGAATCGCCTCCACCTTTACATTTCATTCCCACAACTATACCTACTGGCAAATACTCAGGATTTATACTTACACTCTCGCTCTCATTTAAACTATGTGGCAAACATGACATCAAATCAGCAATCACATTCCTTTCACCTGGCAAATACTCAACCATAAAATCAAAATCACTCAAATCTTCCATCGTCCTTGCAAGCCTACTATCAACTAACCTCATACGCTGCAAATACACTAGTGGCTGGTGATCTGTTCTCGCTAAAAATCATACTCCATACAAAAATGTTCGTAATGACTTTAGACAGAATCACATCACAGCCAACACTCTTTCAATTATCAAATACACACGCTCTGCTACACTAAACAACTCTCTTTCAATCGTTGAATACGCACGCTCTGCTACAAAAAAAGCCTTAGAAACATAAGCAATTACTCGCTTCCTTTCAACCCCATCCACAACCTAATCTTGCATCTAACATCCACCCATCGAATTACCACTTGCATCCATATACACTTCAAGCATTCTCACATGCTCCATACGCTGGATACGTAAGTTCCACATTATTTGCAACTTGAGCTTTCAACTTCTCAAACGCTGCATTCATTGAGTCATTCCACCTAATCACAGTACTCTTCTTTTTCCCAGTCTATACACTCTAAGGTTTCATCACACCAGAACAATCTTTCATAAACTTTCTTCCAAACTCAACTAAGTCATGAAATCCAAGCAGCTGTGGTAACCTTAGGGAAATTCCTAATTTTTTCCACAAACTTCTCCGATTTATGCATTCCAGCTGCACTCACCTTATGTCTCAAAAACTCAACTTCACTGGCAAACCACACACATTTAGACAATTTCACTTTCACACCAACCTCTTCCAACTTTCTCAAAACATCATTCACCAAGGTCATATGTTCTTCCATGTTTTCACTCACCAAAATATCATACAAAAACACTTGTACATTCTTACATGGAAAACCACTCAACTCTACATTCATAGCATGCTGAAAAGCAGCCAGGGCATTCACCAACCCAAAGCTCAGGTTTTGGAACTAATAATGGTGCTTTGCGGTAGAGAACGCTGTAATAGCCCTACTCTGTTCAGCCACAGGCATCTGGTAGTAGCCACGTACCAGATCCATCTTCGAAAATACTTTCATTTATTTCATACTTACTGTACACACAACACTCATAGGAAACTTGTCTTTCAACATTCATTCACTCACTCTTCTGTAGTCAATACACAGTCACAAATATCCATCTGGCTTTCATACAGGTACAATCAGATTATTCCAAGCACTCATACTTGGCTCAATTACACCAATTCTCTCCAATTCCTCACACTGTTCCTCAATCTCTTGAACCCCTGGGGGAGGGAAATGATGAGGCCTTTGGTAGATCAGCATATCATCTCTCAAAACAATTTTGAATTCAGGCGAGTGAGCATTGCCGAAGTCCTAATCCCCTTGAATCAAGGCACCTCTTCTATTCCACAACATCCTGTAAACCTTTTACTTCTCACATTCACTCAACTTTTCTTCCAATTTCAAATTGCCCAATCAAATCTTCATATTTCCAAACATTCAAGTTTATACTTGCATTCACCGCATACGTATTATTTTCCATATTCACCACTGTATTTAACACACCCAATTTATCTCCCACTTGCACTCCTCTCAAACTCTTCCTTCGCAGATCAGGCCAAACTTGAAAGCACACATGCAGATCTTTCATATCAATTACACCATCAAACACATGCGCAACACGCTTCAACCGCTAGTTTGCAGCACTTCCATCCAAGACATACATATTCCTATCATTCTCACTTATCTCAACATCAGAATTCCATCCAATCCTTACACTCAATGTTTCATTCCGCTTAACAGGCATACTCTCTATTGCATATACCTCCAAACCTTCCATGATATTAACTCCCCAGTTCTACATAACCTTGTCACATGACCTATCATTCCACATTTACCGCAGGTATTTCTTGGGTTGGCACACATCCTGGCCACAGGCCCATCTGCCTACAATTTCACACACTCCAGGTCTACTCATATTCATTTGACCACCTTCTCTGCAATCTTGTGCCAAGTGTCCTATTCTCCCACATCCATAACACACTCTCTCTCACATGACTACAATCTTTAATCATATGTCCGGACTGCCCACAGCAGAAATAACTCCCAAGTGACCAGTGACAGTCAACCTTCATGTATCCAACTTTTTTCCACCGCAGACACCTAGGCTCATTCACTCTAGATCTACTGCCATTCCTATCATTTGCGCGACCGCTACTCCAACGATTCGACTCATAAGCCAATCATTCCGACTCTCACTCCTACTTTTATTCCCACTCAGTTCACAGCCAACATACACATACTGCTACTGTCCATAGAAGTTTTCTAAAAACTTTGCCATCACTTTGATCGGGTTCTCTATCAACATGTCCCAGTATGACCGGAACTGGGGCAACTTATTTCTACTTGAGTTGCACACAGCATTAATCGAGGCCTCTTCTCTTCCATAATCCTCGAATTCAAGGTCCTCTAACATCTCCAGTACAATCTCTCACCTGCCCATCTCATCTTCTCTTTCCTTTTATATGTCACATACTCACACACTTCATTCGGAACTGTATTCAAAAACTTTTTCATCAGCTCTTTATTCTCATTTATTCCATCGTCACCAAATATCATTCACGCCAAGGACTCTAAACTATGCACATGTGAATTCACATCCTCATTCAAACCCATTTGTCTTCTTATACTTCACACTCTTCTTCATCCTCTTACATTGCTCTATCATTCTTTCTTTCACAACATCCTACTTAGGCTCACCCACACATAATCATCCAGTAAAACTCCTTTTTAGGCCCATCCAGAAACTCACCCAACTCTTTCACCCAAAACCTATTATTCTCCCCCGATTTCTCCTTACAATAACTCTCATACTCTTTCAAAAACACTTTTATATCTTTTGTTCCTTCCACCCCAAACTTGTTCAACTTTGGCACTTGTCTGATCAATATACTCAGATGAACCTCAACATCACTTTTACTATCACCTACTTCTTTCCCACTTTCACTCACACCCTCATTCGAGCCTAAGTAAAAGGAGTCAATGCTAGCCAGGAGGTGTGTGAGAGGGGATATGATTGAGCTCTTTAAAATTTTTTCCGGGATAGATAAATTGGATGTTAGCAAGTTTTTTGAGTTAGTTGATGGAAATCGGACTAGAGGTCACCACTTGAAAATTAAAAAGCAAGGGTGTAGGTTGGATTTAAGAAAATATTTTTTCACCAATAGAGTGGTAGACTTCTGGAACAAATTGCCGCAGAGGGTAGTAGGTAGTCCAAATCTAAATGTATTTAAGAGTAGGTTGGATGAGTTTATGGGAAGGGAAGGTTGTGATGGTTCCTAAGTTTTGTATATATTAATATTGTTTGTATATATCTATAGCTGCATGATTTAGTTCTTGACAAGCCTTGATTGGTGATACCCTTGTTTCTGGATGCAATCCTCTGGATGTAGTTTTCCTGGGAGTTTGGGTGCCTTAAAAAAGATGCCATTTGACTCGGATGACCTATGATGAGCCCTTGTGGCTTTTGTCATCTGTTATATTATATTGTGGGGGACTTTGATTTTGTCTTCCCCTAGTGATGGTGCTTTTTGTGGGTGGGTTTTGACGGAGGCGGATGACCTTTGATAGGCCCTTGTGGCTTTTGTCATCCGTGTAATTATGTTATGTTATGTCTTTTCCTGTCGGTCTGGGCATCGAGTCTTTGGGGTCATCTTTTTATAGTGCTTAGTCTCTTGCGGGGGGGTTTGTTCAAGTCTGTCAGTCTTTTTGTCTCTATCAATTCCATTCCAAGTGAAGTAGAGGCCACACCACCACTGATTGCCCCTACTTCTCCCATCCTCTCATTCTACATCCACATCAATCTTTCCTCCATTCTCACCTCACTGTCCCTAATCGCTTGTTCAACATCCACATCAATCTTTCCTCCATTCACACCTTACTGTCCCTAATCCTCTCTTCCATTCTCAATTCCATCTCTCGTATTTTCCTCCTCAAGCAATCATTCTCCTCTCTCAACTGCACATTTTCTCGGTCTTTCTGCCACAATAATTCATTCAACCTTCTCACTTCCACCTCCATGGCCTGATCTCTTCCATTTCCATCAAGGACAAAAAAAAAAAAAAACAGGCTCTCACTCCTCTCCTTCCTCAAGCCACCAAGCAGTCCCTATTCGGGTACCAAAAATATGTGTCAGCAGGCCAGCACTGCCCCAACAAAAAACTCCTGCTGCCCTAATAATACCACCCAGTCGTTCAAGGAGAGCGCAATAAAGAGAGAGTACAATTTTAATTTTATAAAAACAAAGATAACAATAATACTAGCCCAAAACCTCTTAAAAAAAATATATATATATATCAAACTTAATCCAATATCTTGACAAATTACTTAAATAAATATATATATATATACCCCGCACTAAAAGAAAGGGCTCAGAGACAGCGGAGGGGAGGCAGACATCAATACACTACTACAATGTTTGGCTTTCTTTTTGTAGCTCTTCAAGAGATTTTATAATGAAGTTGAAAATAAGATTGAAGACTTGAGAAAGATATTAAGTGAGCAGCTGACAAAAATGCCAACCACGCTAGAATACCAGAAAAAAATTATCAGGTAAGTAATATTAATGAAATATTTAAAGGGACAGTTTGATAAATCAATGATCATCAAACTGATACATAATGCCATAAGATCACAGCATAAATATGGAAGTTAGAATCAGGAAATGTCCTTACTCTCTCTGATATGCCTACTACAGGCCTCATCATACCAGTACATAATGACATAAGATGACAACATAAATATGGAAGGTAGAATCAGGAAATGTCCTTACTCTCTCTGATTTGCCTGTTACAGACCTCGCCTCATTTTCCACATTTTATATTTGATGGCTTCATTGGTCACAGTAACCAGGGCCAAGGTGTTCTGCCATTTTTTGTTCTTGTGCCTGCCAACTTACGCTAAGCACCTCCCCATACAATGCTCTTCAGATAACCATTCTCATCCTTAAGAGAGGTAGATAGTGCAACATAGTAGTACTATGAAGTCATCCAGAATGTTCTCAGCTATTTTGACAGTTGTCTTTAAACTTTGCATTACAGCTATATTGTTGGTACAACTATTATGTTAGCATCACTTACAGCTAGGTAACCTACCAGCTACATTTTACATAAAAAATTATTATATTATATTTTTCATAGTCCTTGTAACTATTTGCAATGAAAGTGCTATAGGTGAATCAATAGTTCAGAGATAGTTTTCAAAATTCAAATGCAGAAATTTGAGCTTGAATATGTAAGTCATTCTTAGAGTTGCATGATGATCTTTTAAAGATAAATATTCCAAACCCCAAAATCAACCAGACGGCTTGCAGAGATGTTGGAATTTAGAAAAAGTACTATTTATGAACACATAGAGAAATTTCCAGCAACTTTACAGGTGGAAAAACTGCATGGACCGATATTCCATCTGTGCCATATTCTTAAAGCACAATGAACCTCATCTTTTTTTAAGCAATTGGTCACTGGACTGGAAAAATGGATCATCTCTGATAATAGAGTAGGGAAACAATCCTGGGATCTGTTGGGATTTCAAAGGCATTATTTCTAAGCTACTCCCATACAATCAAACCATCAATTCTGATATATACCTTTGATAGCTGGAGAAATTGAATAAAACTAAGGTCTGCTGACCAAAAAATATCATGCATTCACTTATTATGATTTATAACATTAGAACCTTCAAAATTTTCAATAATTCTTTGACTAAACTTGGGATGACATTGGTGATTCTATTATTCAAAAGAGAATGTAAAACAACATAACGATTTCATATTTCATTAGAATCATCCAAACAGTTATGATGTTATTGCCAAAACAAAATAATTTGCGGGCTAATCTCGGGAGCACTTTGGCGATATATCATTCAAAAGAACATGTAAAACAATATACGTGTTTCAAATTATGTTAGAATCGGCCGAATAGTTACAGTTATTAAGAAAAAAAATGACTGACATAGTGAGATGTAGAATCGCTTGCAACTAGACCAGCGTGCGACTAAAAAACATGAGTTTTGGGAGGAATCGGTAGATAGAAGAATTTTATAGCTTGCCCTTTTCCATGGCCCCATTTTGTTTTTTGCAATAAGAAGAAATAAACTTAACCTAGCTAAAAATATCAAAGCCCACATCGAAAAGACAATTAAAATAGCTTCAATCCTGTGAAATTAGAGCAATTTCTATATGAATAGGCTAAAATGTGATGTCAAAACATTGAAACATAAGAGGGATAGACTTTAATTGGAAAAACATAGAAGAAACAAATATCAACTACCTTAACAGAGAATATTGAATCCTATATCAAAAACCCAATTAAAATGTCTTTAGTTGTGTGAAATTAGAGAAATTCATATAGAAATAGGTGCTGATGCAACATCATGACCTTAAAAATTCAAATAAATAGACCAAATTTGGCAAAATGAAGATGAACTTAACTGATTTGGTGAAAACCTAGAAGAAAAATCTACCTAACTTAGCTAAAAATATAGAAGCCTGCATCAAAAACACAATTAAAATAGCTTCAATTGTGTGAAATTAGAGAATTCCTATAGGAATAGGCCAGGAAGTGATGGCCTAGCGGTCAAAACTCATAGAACTAAGCCTGAAGTGGCCAAATATTGAAGAACTAAACCGAAATTCATAAAATGCCTATAGAAATAGGCTAAAATGTGATGCCATAATGTTGAAACACCAAAGCCTGCATCAAAAATACAATTAAAATAGCTTTAATCATGTGTACCCAGAGCAATTCCTATATAAATAGGCTAAAGGAAAAAATGCATCTTCAGCCATTTTGAGTTTTTTGGGGGGGTATGTAATCGCCTCCCCCCCCCCTGACCTTGGTTAAAATGAAAACAAGGATTTGTAGTCTATCGTTATTTTATAAGGTTAGTTCATATATTTTACTTAATCAGTGTTTTCTTTATTTATTTGGGTATTTAATCATTTTCCCGCTTGGTTTGGGATTTGTAGACTAATGTTTGTTTTCTACCTGGGTTTAAGTTGGTAAAATAATTCCAGGGATTTGAAAACTAATGAATAAAAGTATTTTGACACTGCAATGAGCAAGCGGCTTTTATTTTTTTATAGAGATTATTCCCTATTTTTTGCTTAGCCACATTTGTTTACATTGCGATGTGCGGCCTTTTTTTCCTTTGTGACACATATTTGGGTTATTTGTCTGTTTTCCCAGGAGTTTTTTCTGGATGTTTCAGTTGATTTATTTGAGTGATATTCCATAGCTCAGACCAGCTATTAAAGAAAAAAAAAGAGTTTTTGTAGAAGTCGGTAGTTAGAAGAATTTTATAACTTGCCTTTTTCCAGCCACATTTTTTTTCTTGCGGTTCCATTTTCTTTGAAGGATCTGATGTGATGTCAATACCTTAAAACCTTGGAAGAAATATAGAGACTGGCGAAATCTAGGAGGACTTTGGCAATTAACTCATTAGTCGCTGAGCAAATTGCTTTGAAATCGCCCTCAAACAATTTATCCTCGCTACCTCGTTATGGAAAATAATAAAATAAAATATTTAAATCCTTTATTATAAATCAAATGATATATAATTTTAATTACAAAGAATTATTCTATTGATTTAACCTAAAAATTATTAATAGACTTATACATATTTAGAATTATGATTGGAAATATTTGCTTGTTGCTCAAAGTTATTTCTTGGTAACTGAAAAATGAATTGTTACATTTTACTTCCTGCTTCTAAGCCAACGCCATTTTATGGAAAATGTTGCTTATTTCTTATGGATAACTTTTTTATATGAAATAATTTTTTAAAAAAATTTTGAGGGGGGGAAATTATCACCTATTTTTTGGCTGAAAAGGCTTTTACCCCTTAGTCTGCTTTGAATAACATGCTGATTTTAATTGAATGATTTTTAAATGATTTTAATAGGTGATAAACGAAAAACAAGCATATTGAACAAAAAAATGTCTGTTTAGACGTGGGGGAACCATAAATCAGTCTTTTTTTGCGGTTGCTTTATGGTGCAGCCTTGAATGAATGGAGTCAAGTTCCTCTCATTCATAAATCTCTTTGCAAACAAAGGACTGATCTAAGCCATTTATATATTTTAATTAGATGATTACTCACTAACATAAGAGTTCAACAAAAAAAAAAGATGAATTATGATAATAATCAGGGCAAATACAGGTATAAAAGTGAAAGGTCACAAATGGCCCTCATGCGATTACATAGCACTGAATTGAGGACCTCTGAAGGCCCTCAGGCGACTAATAGGTTAAATCATTCGAAAGAGAATAGTTACAATGTTATTAAAAAAAAAAGCAAAACATCAACTGACTGACATAGTGAGATGTATAGTCGTACGCAACTAAAAATCACCAAATAAGGCTAGAACTAGCCACCATTAAAGGAGATGTATTTCAACAAGACAGTGCCAGACCTCATGTGTCTTTGGCTACTCACACAGAATTGCATGAGTTGGGTGGGATCTCTTACCGCATTCACTGTACTCTCCTGGCATTGGACCATCTGACTTAGATTTGTTTAGGTCCCTGTAAAATTCCTTCACCAAAAAATCATTTATTATTTAGATGCTGTCAAAAACTACCTTGATAACTTCTCTTCCTCCAAGACAGCCCAGTTCTATGCAGATGGAATTATGAAGGTGCTAAATATATAGACTGAAGTCCTAAAAAAATAGTGCACATCACTGAATAAAAATTAAAACAGAACTCTGAATGACTTGATAGTAAATTCTAGGAGCATATATCATGTCACACTGGAAGTGTACTGGTGTCTTCAGGGCCGACCTGGTTATAATATACCACCAATTATGCATACCATTTTGTAATCCTTAGTGACTCAGAGGCATTGGCATTTTCACATTCCCTTGTTTGCATTACCTGTGACATTACTGGCTACTGAGAGTCTGAACTATGTTGGGATTGTCTTATGCTTACATCTTAGATATATAGGGATTGCAAGTGTAGACTGCTACACCTGCATACCTGTTCTGTACAGCAGCTTCATATCTCACTGTTTCTTATTTGTTTTTAACACTTCTCATTCTTTCATCTTTCCACCAAGGCTTCATCATTTTGATCTTGATGGCTTTCCCCCATAAGGGGCATGGCGATTTTCTTTCCTGGCTCCTGTATTGACAGGACTCTGCCCCGTCCGGACCCAGCTTAGCCTCTTCTCTTTCTTTCTGACACCCTGCTTCCTTCACTTTCCCTACAACTTTCTCTGGTCCGCCTCTAATTACACAGGTTAGATGCTGACAGCTTCCTCTCACCCAACCATCCCGGATTGGGGCTGGGGGGGAGCAATGCACCCTCAACCCTGAGCTCTGAGTTTTGCTGGTGGGTTCTTAACAACCTGCCTCACCCCCACCATCACATTCCTCACATACCCTTTCTCCTTTCACAGTCTATCAATTTGACACCCAGTCCAAGGTGAAGCTGCCATGCTGAAGGGCTGCCTGGCCACTGGGCATGAGGAGTTGTCTCTAATGGCAGCAGCTGGCTTTGCTGGCCCTGTTTTCACCCCTCACAGAGTGGGCTACTGCCCGGGATTATTGATCTTTGCGTCCAGTGATACTAATAGGGTCACCATGCTCAAGGATGAGTTTTTCCAAATAAATACTCCCCCTTTACCTTCCCCTCTATCATCATTAGGGTCACTCTAAGGCAGCTCCACAACAGAAAAGTAGGTCCCTCACCCGCCCATCAGAGGCCCCTCCAAACGTCTCTGACTGGAGAGGAGGCTCACTCCTTTCCTAGGCCTATGGGTGCAGAGGACTCACTCTCACCCCATTCTCTGCCAGCACCCTTGGGTGACTCCCTCTTACCAGCGGCAGTCCCTGCTCTACTTTCACAAGGGACTGCCAAGAGAGCATGCCAGTGGCCCATAAGTGGCTCAATCAGGCCAAGCCCCCTTAAGGGAAGGGAGGACAGGGCCCATCAGCCTGTGCCCTCTAAAGTCATGCTGGTGTGCATATCAAGTTTACAAGGGGTCACTGTATGTGCTTCCCTATCTTCTTCGATGGATGCCGGTTCACAGTTCCAAGATGAGACAAAAGCTACTTCAAATGGGATCTGCAGTTATTGGTGGCGATGGCCACATGGAGCCCCCCCTCCTGAGATGGACATAGTCCCTGAGGTGACCCAGCATCAGATTGTAGGATCTTCCATGGGGTCAAACCCGGGCTCTGTTCCAAACCCAGAACCGAGTTTCTCCTGTGCAAACTTCTCATCAGATGGCTTTGGGCCCCTGTGGATTCACAACATGAGGAGAAGATGGACCTTCTCTGGCTGGTCCCTGTAAGGGTGACAATGATTTGCTTTCTTCGCTGCCATGCTGATGGGACTCAGCACCCTGTCCAGCCCCAGCTTAGCCTCTTCTCCTTTCTGACACTACTTCTTTTCCTGCTTCCTCACTTTCCCTACAGCTTCTCCCACAAATTTCTCTAAGTCTGCTGCTAATTATGTAGGGTAGACACAGACCAGCTTCTTCCCGCCCATCCATTCCAAATTGGGGCTGAGGGGACAATGCCCTTTCATCCCTGAGCTCCAGTTTGGGGGGATGAGTTTTTAGCAATCCATTTTACCTCTACCCTCACCTTCCTCACAAATCGTTTCTCTCTCCTTCCACTATCTATCAATTTTACCTCTAACCCAGCATGGATCCCCTATGCCGAAGGGCTGCCTGGCCCCTAGGTGAGAGGTGTGGTCATAATTGGCGGTAGCTGCCTCTGCTGGCTTGATATTCACCCCTCGCAGAGTGGGCTACTACATGGGGGAATTAGCGTTTGCATCCCATGATACTAATAGGGCTACCATGCCCAATGATGAGTTTCTTACAAAAAATATCCCCGCCACTTTACTTTCTCCTTCTAACATCGTCGGAAATGCCTTCAGGCAACTCCACAGCAGAAAAGGAGGTCCCCCTCATCTACTTGGGCAGAAGACTCTACAAAGTTCTTTGACTCGAGAGGAGGTTTACTCCTCTCCTATGCTTATGGGTGCAGGGGACTCCCCCTCACCCCCTTCTCTGGAGTCACCCTCCTTTTTCAAGCGGCAGTCCCCCCTTAACTTTCCATCATGACTGCCAAGAAAACAGCCTGGCAGCCCATAATTGACCGTGCTCAGTGGGAGTGGCGCGATAGGGCCAACCCCCTTAGAGAAGCAAGGGATGGCAGGGCTTGTTGGCCTGTGCCCCCTAATATCCTGCTTGTGTGTGTAACTAATTCGTAGGTGGTCAGTGTACCTGTCCCACTCTATTCAGTGACAGATGCCAGTTCCCTGGCCCAAGATGACAAAAAAGGTTTGTATCTGTGATGTCTTAGGGGTTGGATGGCCACATGGAGGCCTTCCTGAGTTTGACATGGTCCCTGAGCTGACTCAGCCTCAGATGGTAGAATCTTCCATTTAGTCAAACTCAGGCTTGGTGCCAAGCACAGAACCCCACTCGCCCCTGTGCAAGCTTTTCCTCAGACGGCTCCGGCCTCCGCAGATCTACAAGGAGAGGAGGGACCTCCTCCCCTGGCTGGTGAGCCTGTGGCAGCAAAAATCTTCTCCATCTCGGAGAAGGATCTTGCTGAGGCTGGCCAACCCGGCCCAAGAGCTCATTCCGGCGGAGGAGAGAAGCGGGCTAATTCCCCAACGCAAGAAAACAAGACTAAGGGCTCCTCTCTCTCCGCGGTAGCCACGGGGACGGACGGGAAGACCCCTCTAGCAGAGGTGTGGAAGCGAGCCAAAAGGATTTGGGGCAAGTTTTCACAGGACCCCCTTTCCCGTTCTCCAGGAGAATGGAACCGCAATCACGGACGGATTCCGCATCCGTGGCGGAATCCTGCGTGACCGCATTCTCAGGCCGGGGTGCTGCTCCGCCAGCGTTCAATATGCGTCATGTCGCGGAAGGCCACCGACTGGACTTTACCTCCAGAGGAGGAGAACCCTTCAACGACAGGTTTACTTTAAGTGAGTTGCGTTCCGCTCTCACATCGTGCACGGACGATGTCCCGTATGCCATGCTTCGACACCTGATTGAGCGAAGCCTGGCATTTCTGTTAGATTTGTTCAACAGGATCTGGGTAGAGGGTATCCTCCAAACTCGTGGTGTATCGCTACTATTCTCACTTTTCGCAAACCGAGAAGAGATCACTCTACCCCACCCGCTTTCCACCCAATCTCTCTAACCTCCTGCATGTGCAAGTTGATGCAGAAATTTGTAAATGTTAGATTAGGCTTTTTTCTAGACAGCGAAGGTCATCTGTCTTATGCACAGTGTGGCTACCGCAAGCAAGTTCCACTCCACGTCGGATGCTCTGCTCCGACTGGAAATATTGTCTGCGAGCCTTCCTTCCTAGACAGCACTATGCCACGGTGTTTTTCAATCTGGAGAAGGCCTATGATACCTCATGCCTATACGGTAACATGGAGCCCCTCCACACAATGGGGGTGAGGAAATGCCTACCAATCTTTATATCTGAATTTTTGCGAGATCGTCGATTCAACGTACTGGTGGGGGAGCCCTCTCCGGCCCAATGGAGCAGGAAGAAGGTGTCCCGCATAGAAGTGTCCTCCTTGTCACAATCTTTGCCCTGAGCATCAATGGAAGATGTTCTCGCTGCGCTCTACCTGGATGACCTTTCAATCTCTTTTGGGGCGGCCCAGATGCCAACTCTGCAGTGTCGACTCCAGCAGGCATTGATCCGCGTCTCTCGCTATGCTTAAGTGCCCCCCCCCCCCGATGCCAGATCTCGTCTTACAGGAGCTGCCAAGTGTAGGCCATGAATGGTCTTTTGCAGTCTCCTTCTTTTCTTATGTTCTTCTTCTCTATGTTTTGTTGTTTTTTATTGTTATTTTCTAGCTTGTGTCTTGCCTTTGTTTCTTTTTTATCTTTGTTATTTTTTACAGTTGCCATATGAAATCCTTAAATTGAAAAAAAACAAAACAAAATCCCCCTCATACCGAGAGGAGGAGGCCTACCCCCCCAGAGTGTGCTTACTTCTTGTTTCCTTTTTTTTTTATTTGTTGTCTGTTTAGCCTGTGCTTAGCCTTTGTGTTTTTTTATTTTTTTAATCTGTTATTTACATATTGTTATTTGGTTTTTAATCTATCCTACTAGTAGACTGTGGTGCGATTATGGCGTCTTTTGCCCTAAGAGGCAGTAACATAACATAATTTCACGGATGACAAAAGCCACAAGGGCCTATCAAAGGTCATCCGCAGTCGCAGCTGTGCTACAACTAAAAAAATTGAGGATACCTACTAGGGGACATGGTCATTACCACAACCTGCTTCTGGAAAGGTTCTCACTTTTAGAGCATTTTTAAATCTTGTGTTCATTGTTATGTAGTTAATTTGGGATTTATAGAATCCTATGGGACTTACCCATGTCCATATCCTTTTTAGGTGGTCTGTTACTATAATTATTTTCTTCCACAGGTCACTACAAATCTCTCTTGTCATTCTTATCTTTAGTGTCCTACTCTTGCATAAAAATCGCCCATGAGAATAGTACTTCTGGTGCCTGTTTATTTCATTTAGTAGCCTGTAAAAATGGTCCATCTCTTCATTTGGTCATTCAATGACCAAATGAGAGGTTTCCCATTAATTTTCACCCATGAAAGTCTATCAGAAACTGCCCAGTATTCAATGGGACATTTTAAAATCTCATCAACATTAACCAAAATTCTCTTCATGCAATGTCACCTCCAGATTACACAGAACTAAATTTCTCCCTGTCTATTCTATTCACACTAGGCCACCTCAAAACCAAGTCTACATTTCCAGTTCCACATTATTTATATTTCTCAATATGTTCTTTTCTTCCATGTGGCTATTTTAAACACTGTTTCTGGCAGGGTTGGCAAAAAAATTTTTTGGCGGAAAGCCCAATAAAACCCAGGTTTTATTCTGTTCTTTTTCAAAAAACAAATGCTACAAGCATTACAATAACAGAAAAAGAATAGCTATCTCTATTTTTCTATAATATTAATAATTATTTAGTTTAAGAATTATATTATAATAAGAATAGATCACAGTAACAGATCACTGATCAAGCATTTGGGGTCAGTATCAGAAAAATAACCTTAATTTGATACATATTTGTTGAAATTAGAAACATAAATATGAATTTTGAATAAAATAATGATAAGTAGTATTCATTTCTTGAAAAAAAGTAATTAAAAAAAAAATAAAAAACCTGGGTTTTATTCTGAGATTTTTCAAAACTTGGGGTTTTTATGAATAACATAGAAAAAGGATAGCTATCTCAAGTTTTATAATAATAATTAATTAGTTTAATAATTATATTGTAAGAACAGATCACTGATCGAGTATTGTGGGTATCCATGATAGCCATAACGTGTAGAGGGAGAGGTGAATTATTATTATTCAGTATCAGAGAAATAACCTTAATTTGATATATATTTTTTGAAATTATAAACATAAATATGAATTTTGAATAAAATAATAAGTAGCATTCATTTCTTGAAAAAAAAAGTAAATTTGAAAAAAAAAACAACACCTGGGTTGTTTCAAATTTCACTTGAAAAAGCCAAAAAACCCTGTGGGAATAAAACCTGTTTTTTTTAGGGCTGTTTTTTTCTATTTGCCCACCCTGGTTTCTGGACACATTTGTTGATGACAAGGTGTCACCTGTTTAACATGGCAATTTCTGCCCAGAACGGCAGCACCACTCCGTTCTGTGGTTGCTCCTATTAATGAAGTTTTGATGTCTAGTTTCCATACTTAGTCCTGGATACTACGCTGTAATGGGGTCAAGTTATTTACACGATTTTTACTCAGGGTTGTCTCCTCTAGCCTTGGCCCAGCTAAGCACACCCTCAAGGCAGTGGGACCACATTGGTGTGGTGGCCATAATCCCTCATCTGGGGCCTCTACAGATTTTGCTTGATGATGCATGGCACCCAGTTACTGTGGGGGCATTCCATGACAAATCAAACAAAATTTTTGATATTTTGAACCTTTAAGTCTGGGATTTTACTGTAATTTTGCTATTTAAGAGAGTTTTATGCTGATTCCAACGGCACAACTCTTATTTCTCTATGCTCAACGGTTCTAGAGATACAGGCATGTCCATTTCTGGACAGGGCTGTGGGGTCCTACACTTTGGAGGGCTATATCTCAGAAACTCTTAAGTTAACCCCACAATATTATATATTGTTGGAACCAGCTTGAAAAGCTCTTTCAAACGATGTAAAGTATTAAATATTTGAACAATACTACAAAAAAAATTATTCAAAAAAGTATTTTTCAGCAGCCTCTCACCCTTCCAGTACAATTAATTTAAAAAAAAATTTCTCATTTTTAATTTTAAACATATATCTACAAATTCTTTAAATAAAACTAATCTGCACTCAATGTGAACATTAAAAATATGACTGAAAAAAATAAGTTTTTCAACTTTTCTTTAAATTCTGCTTTTTGACACATAAAAAGTGCAGATATTAGTTAAAAAAAAAATTCTGGCGGGTCTGGGTTGCATCAGAGCTTGTGCCATACAGGGAAAAATGAGTAATTTTAATTTTTTTTGACAGGTCATTTATTTAAAATATTATTTTATTTAAGTAAATATGCAATGTAAATTATATTTTATTATTCTAAATTTTATAAAAAATTGTAAAAAGGATTATGAAAAAAATATAAACTACTTCTTTCGAAGATAACTTTCTCTGCTTTGGAAAATTTGACGACGTTGAAGCTCGGACTCCATCTTTATACTGGACTGAAAAATGATGCATAAATTAAGCTCAAATGTGATTCTGTCAACTCTTTCACTCATGGATTTGCCAATTAGTAATAAAACAATGGGACATCAATTGACGATGCTCGTATGGCAGGAAACTCTTTGAATCATCAATTGATGTTACCTGCCATTCTCTAAGGGAATGTCAATTGACGATGTCTGCTGGTTAAGGGTTAATAGTGACATAACATATTTCTTACAATTTTTTTTTTTTTTTTTCAGATGCTAAAGTTCAGACCCACCAAAAAGACATTGAAAAAAATATGTAAAAGACAAAAGTTTGAAAGATATTAGAAAATTCCAAGTGCTTTGTTAAAAAGAATAAAGGAAAATGGTAGAAATTTAAAAGAAGAAACTATCCTGTGAACTAGATGCCTAAAAATTATTGCAAATGATCCTCTAAAAATACCGGAAGATCAAGAAACTTTGCCCAGAAGTGAGTCCAACTCTTCTTCAAATTAACCATTGGAACAGAGTATTTGTGATGTAGAAAAAGTAGAAGAATCCTTTGAAGATTGCAGCCCTGTGAAAACAAAGTTTAGTAAGCGCCCTTAAGAATTTAAATATTACTCCTTTGAAATAATGTAAGTACCTACCTATGATATATAATAAATGTGTTCTTGTATATGTAGGTATAGGTACATCATGCTTAGCTTGTAATATAGGTACATATCTATATTCCAACATATTACCTAGTTTATATTTACTGATCATTAATGCTTAATGAAAATTAAAAAAAGTATATCTTCACAATTTTCTAGTATTTTTTTATATAGGTAGGTACCTAATTAAAATAAAGTTTCATTTTTTATATTTTTTTTACAGCTAGATCCGCGTCTCAGAAGAAAGCAGAGAAAACTTTTGAAAAGGAAATTAGAGGATTTGTATGAAGTTTCTCTGCCTAGTCTAAAAAAAAATGAGAAACTGATACTGAAATGGAAAAGTAAGTGCATCTTTTAAAACTTTATCTTATAAGTTTTTACTTCTTTAGAAAGAAAATTTCTAAAAAAAATTTACTTAATATTTTTAAACTGTTATGATAAAAAAAATTTCAAATGTAAGTATAGGTACTACTTGATAAAAGACAAAGAATATTTTTCAGATTACAAGACAAATTACTACCAGAAATCATCTGTGAATTTCATTCAACAAGTAATTATGAGAGCAAACTGAAACTTTTAACATCTCTATTCGCTATAAAAAAAACCTATGAGGTTTTTGGCGCATCTCAGTATTTTTTAGTCAAAAAAGTAGAGATATTCGCAGAATAGGTATTTTTCCAGAAGAACTTCCAAAAGTATCTAAGGGTAGGGTAGTGAACTCTGCTACTAAACAATATGTAAAAAGTGTCTATGAATCTGAAGATGTTATTAGGTTATGTCCAGGTAAAGCAGACTACTTAAGCATTAAAAATTTAGCGGGTGAGGTAGTGCATGAGCAAAAGCGCTTAATACTTCTAAATCTAAAAGAAGCTTTTGAAGTTTTTAAAACTTCTTGTCCTGAAGATCATAAAATTTGATTTTCTACCTTTACAAGTCTTCAGCCTCAATATTGTGTATTGGTTGGAGCATCAAGAACTCATTCAGTATGCGTCTGTACATACCATCAGAATCCTAAACTACAAATTTCAGCCTTAGGTTCCAGAGATGTAAATTATAAACTGATTATGGAGAAAGCTGTTTGCAGTGTCAAAAGTACAGTGGCGGCAACAAAAAAAGTGACATGTGACAATTCGGGGAAAATGAAACAGAAAAATGTAACTTACATATTTTATTATGAATATTTCATGAAAGTTAATACTTGGTCATGTTGCCCTTGCACTTGATGACCATTCTGAGTCGATTGGGCATTGATTCAGCGAGGTTTGCGAAGTAGGTGGGGTCGATCGTAACCCAGATCTTCTTCAGTGATTCTATCAGGTCCTTGATGCTGCCGGATGCTGTCTCTTGAACTTTGGATTTCATCAGATTCCAAGCATTCTCAATAGGATTTAGATCCGGGGAATTACCAGGCCACTCCAAAACACTAATATTATTATCATTGAAGAACCTTTTTACTAACTGGGACCTGTGAGCAGGGGCACCATCATGCATGAAAAATTCACACCGATGAATTTCCCAAAATGGCAGCATGTGCTGCTTCAAAACTTCGAGATAGTTAGTCCCCCTCATGGTTACATTCTTGGGAAGGAAGTACAGACCTCCTCTGCCCTTGTTTCCACTAAAGGCACCCCACACCATCACACTATCAGGGTGCTTCACAGTTTTCACGGTATATTTTGGGTCATACCGAGACACATTGCTGGGACGACGCACGATCTTTGACTCTCCTCTGACCAGCCTAAAGGTGCTCTCATCACTGAACATCACCTTCTTCCAATGGGCAGCTGTCCAATGTTTATAGGTCTTGCAAAAATTGAGCCTTTTCATCTTCATAGCCTTGGTAAGAAGTGGCTTCTTGGCAGCGCGGCGAGCCGGTAGGCCTAAGTCCTTCTGTAAGCGATGACGGATGGTCCTGAGGGAGACGTTCTGGAGAAGGTCTGGGTGTTTTTTCTTGATTGAAGCGGAGGTTACAGAAGGGTCTGACATCACTTCACGCCTTAGGATATTATCAGTCCTTGGAGATGTCTTCCTAGCTGCACCAGTGCCCTCCTTCCTCTTTGGTATGGTACCTGGTGGCAATAACTCAGCTGCCCGTTTTAGGCGATAAATCGTATTTCTTGAGGTTCCTAAATCTGCTGCTACATCAATAAAAGACTTTCTCTGCTCTAATAGGGTCAAGGCACGGCTTTTCTCTGTCATAGAAAGCTTTTTCCGCCCCATTGTATCCACTTGCACAGAAGTTATAGCACGTCAAATGTAGGCACGAATGCAGGAAATCAGCACGCTGGAGCGTTGTACACCAAAACCTCACTGTACGAGCTCAAACGAGACAGTGAGTTCCAATAAAGCGCAGTTCTGTTGTCTTAGCTCAGGAGAGTCATCCACTCGTGGCATAAGCCCCGCCCCTTTTCATTGGCTTGTTGGCAAGTAAAATCGTGAAAGCGATTTTATGTATCGATTTCTATTGCCAATATTCAATGTCACTTTTTTTGTTGCCGCCACTGTAGAGAATGCATGATTCAGCTTTGTAATCACTGTCCCAAAGAGGGAGTTAAAAGTTTTCTTCAAAGTTTCAATCTAATTGAATCTCCATCTTACAAACAATGGATATCTACAGACAGATGCATACTGAATGAGGTAAATGAATCTTTTGATCAATACACAAATTCCTTGAGCGACAAAATTATAAAACTCACTCGCTATCATTATGCGGCAAAATCCCAGAATGATTACTTCAAAGAATTGAAAAATAATCTCAAGAATGATGAGATAGTCATTCTTGGAGATTTTTCTGAGAATTATAGTTTCATTGTACAAGATGAGGCCCAGGGCTTTCATTGGGAGAATTCCCAAGCCACCATGCATCCATTTGTAGTGTATATTTAAAAAAAGGATCAATTATGATATAAAAGTTTTGGGGTTTTGTCCCCTGTACTTAAACATACTGTTATGGTAAAAAACTTTAGGGAAAAAACTTATACCTGAAATTAAAAATTTATGCTCAAATTTAAATAAAATACACTATTTTACAGATGGATGTGCCGGGCAGTACAAAAACAAATTCAATGTTATGAACATAACCTACCATTTTAAAGATTTTGGAGTAACATGTGAGTAGCATTTCCATGCAACATCTCATGGCAAATCCTCCTGCGATGGTATAGGAGCAATTGTCAAGAGATGTGTGTGTAAAGCTAGTTTACAAAGAACCTTTTGTAATCAAATTTTAAATACTGAAGATATGTTTAAGTTTTGTGAAGAAAACTTAGGTAAAAGTATAAACTTTTTTTATATAGATCACAGTGAAATTGAAATAATGGAAAAAATTTTAAGATAGATTTACAAATGTGAGTACACTAGCAGGTACACAAAAGTTTCACCAATTCGTACCATTAGAAATTTGAAAATTAATGGTTTATGAAAGATCATTTGATGAGATTGGATTTGAAAAAAATTTAGATAACCAAATAATTGAAAACATTAAAAACATAGCTCCACAAATCGGTCAGTACATTCTATGCCTTTATAATGATATTAAATGGGTTGGGTAGGTCCTATCAAAGAATGATGAATTCCAGGACTATGAAATAGATTTTCTGCATCCTGCTGGAATTAATGATTTTTATTTCTTTCTACAAATTTAAGACAAATATTATTTACCTTCTGAAAATATAATAAAAAATCTGGATCCACCCAATTTAAAGGCTGGAACTAAAATAATTCAGTATTCCTTTAATAAGAAAGAGCTGAAGTAATTTATATTTTAAAACTTATATTAATGTATAAATTTTAGGTTCTTTGTAAACTTTGTAAACTCATGGATATTTGTATATTTAATACAGTTAGTTTGTTCACTATTGTTTACTAAAAGAAAAGTAATTTACTTAGAATGGCTTTTAGTTAAAAATAATATTTAACTTAATTATTATTTAGTAAATTTAGTAGTTAGGTACCTACTCGTACCTACCAGTTACATTATTTCTAATTAAGTAGGTATGTTTACAATTAAGATATGAAAATTGTGAAATTTACTCATTTACATATTACATATACTAAAATACTATATATATGCTAAAATAAAATTATAAATATTATAAGTTAAGTCGATACTTATTTCTACTTTAAAATGCAGATTTACAAAATTTATACTAAAAAAATGAAAAAAGCCTATTTTTTCAGTCATTTTTGAAAATGTTCAGATTGAGTACCCATTGATTTTATTTAAAGAATTTGTAGATATATGTTTAAAATTAAAAATGAGAATTTTTTAAAATTAATTGTACTGGGGGGGGCTGAAGAAAAATACTTTTGGGAATAATTTTTTGTAGTATTGTTCAAAAGATTAGTACTCTACCGCATTTGAAAGAGCTTTTCAAGCTGATTCCAATAATATATACTATTGTGGGGTTTACCTTAAAAGTTTCTGAGATATAGCCCTGCAAAGTGTGGGATCCCACAGCCCTGTCCAGAAATGGACACAACAGTATCGTGAGAACTGTTGGGTGTAGAGAAATAAGAGTTGTGCCGTTGGAATCAGCATAAAAAACTCTCTTAAATAGCAAAAATTGAGCAAAATCCCAGACATGATGGTTCTGACCACTGGTTGATCTCATATGGAGGTACTGAATGAGTCTTGATAATAGAGGCTATGGACTAGTAGGGCACTATTGACCCAAGGTGGCCATCAGTAGCAATTGAAAGTGGGAAGGCAAGAAAGCAAGCACTTAATACTAGACGCATCACATCATCAACTGTATGACATACTTTTTGCTCTCCACTGCACACATTACATCATCATTTTGCCTTCTCTGTCCAGTTCAAACACACCAACTTATAGCCCTTCTCTTACTTACTATCATTTCCTTAAATTTGTTCTACATTTGCTTTGCTCTATCTCTATATTCACATTTATTACCCTTTGAGTTCATTTCCCAATAGCAGTAATTTGTGGGGCTCTCTCGGACTCCGTCCAGTCATGCCAGCGAATTTGTGTCATTGTACATTAGTGGCATTGATGCGCACCAACCCCTATTTGGCTAAGAATTGCTAGTTGGAATGTGGATAGTTTGAAGGGTAGACAGGGGGAGGCGGTTGAGACCCTATCACAGAGAAATGTGCATTTTATGCTGTGTGCAAGAACATAGATGAAGGAGGGGTTCAGCAAGAATGATTGTGGGAAAGGAATTGAGATATAAACTGTTTTGGTGGGAAATGCTAATGGTTATGGCAGTGTCGGTGTTCTATTAGCAGAGAAGTGGAAAAAATGTGTTACATGTGTGAATAGAATTAATGACAGGATATTGGTGTTAAAGTTGAATTTCGATAAAGTAATCATATATTGTATCAGTGTATGAACCCCAAGTAGGCTTAGATGCTGCAGTCAAGGATGATTTTTGTGATGAGTTGATCAGAGTTGTTGGTGGCATGGTACAGAGTGAGATGGTGATCCTGGGAGGAGACCTGAATGGACATGTTTAGGTGGAGGCACTGGGGTATGAAGGAGTGCATGGAGGTTGTGGATTTAGCATTAAGAATGTGGAAGGAGAGCAAATTCTGAAATTTGGGCAAGCAATGGACATGGTCATTTGTAACACTGTTCAGAAAAGAGAGAAGCAACCTGGTCACATATATATCTGGAGACAGCAGTAGTCAGATAGACTATTTTATGGTTAGAAGAAGAGAGAGAAAATTAGTGAAAGATGTTAAAGTGATACCCAGTCTTAGATGCTGTGTACAGCAACATAAGTTACTCATGTGTGACCTTGGTTAAGGAAATTGCAGGCCAAGAGGAGGGTGTTTGTGCCTGGGAGGAAGGTGTGGAAGCTTAAAAATTAGGAAGTGAGCCAGGTTTTTTACGAGGAGTTCAGTACACTAGCAGCGGACAATAGAGCAACTGACGGAAGTGTGAGTGAGCAGTATGGGAGACTGAAAGATAACCTTCTAAAGGCCATTGAACAGCTTTGTGGATGGTCAAGAGGTCCACCTAGACACATGGTGTCTTGGTGGTGGAATGAGGAAGTTGTGGCTGCAGTGAAGGAGAAAAGAAGATTGTTTATTGCATGGAAGCACAGTGAAAGTAAGGAAGTATACTTGGCAGTGAAAAAAAGTGCAAGTCGGGAAGTGTGCTGAGGGCAGGAAAAGGGTGTTTAAACTGGCTAGGCAGATGATAAAGGAAAATAGTGATATAGAGGGTGAACAGTGCATTAAAAATGATGATGGTAGAGCTGAGGTTGGGCATGATGATATAAAAAAGGCTTGGAGGGCACACTAATTGTTTATTAAATGTAGAATTTGACTGGGGCAGGAGACTTGTAGATTCCGCAGAACCTGTGGCTGGACTGTGGCCATCATTGAGGACAAAGTGGTGAGCAGAGCCATCAATCACATGTCAGAAAGTAAGGCAGCGGGTGTTTCTCAAATAAATTTTGAGATGTTGAAAGCTTATGGAGATATTGGTGTGCAGTTGGTCATGGACCTTATAAATGCTCTCATATATGAATGTGCTGTACCAGAGGACTGGCTGAAGAGTGTGATTGTGAATGTGTATAAGGGTAAAGGTGATGCGCTAGAAATGGGTAGCTACAGAGGCATAAACCTCCTCCATCATGTTATGAAAGTTATGGAGCGTGTTCTAGAAGAAATGATTAGGGACAGGATAAACTTTGATGATATGCAGTTTTGTGTCATGCCTGGAAAAGGAACCATGGATGCTATATTTATAGTTAGACAACTCCAGGAGAAGTACAGCACTAGAAAAATACCATTGTATTATATTTTTGCTGACCTGGAAAATGGTTTTGATAAGGTATCAAGAGATGTGGTGAGGTAGTCAATGAGAAAATTAGGGATCGAGGAGTGGCTGGTTAGGGTGGTCATGGCTATGTATGAAGTTTCAACAACCCAGATGAGGGTAAATATAGAATTAAGTATCGAGTGATGACTCCTCTGTGAAGGTTGGTTTGTATCAGGGATCCATTTTGAGTCCCTTGCTTTTTGTTATGGTCCTGGAAGGGCTGTAACAGAATTTTAGAACAGGATTGCCATTCAAGTTGTTGACGCTGATGACCTAATACTGATTGCTGAGGTTGAGAGGACGGTACTTGAGAAGTTAATGTTGTGGAGGGAAGGGATGAATTCATTGGGGCTGAGAGTGAGTTTGGATAAAACAAAGATGATGATTTCAAGAGTGGGTGGTGGTGGTAATGGCATCATTGATGGTATTTGGCCATATGCAGTCTATCACAGGGGAGTAGGGAATAACTCTATCCTGTGTAATGAATGTGATTTGTGAGTGCATAAAAGATGTAGTGGTATCAGGGGTAGGGTGCAGAATCATGGAGAGTTTCATTGCACTGTGTGTGGAGGAGAGGATTGTATTTGATGGTATGTCACATGAATGCGTAGAGGAGTTCTGCTATCTAGGAGATATGATCAGTGCAGGGGAAGGTGCTGGGGCAAGTTCCGTGGCAAGGGTTAGAAGTTGTTGGAAAAAGTTCAGAGAGCTGCTTCCTCTCTTGACGCTGATGGGTCAAGAGCTAAGGGAGGTTTGTACACTGCGTGTGTATGAAGTGCAATGTTGTATGGCCCAAAACTTGGGCTGTAAAGGAAGAGGACATCCAGAGGCTCAAGCGTACTGAGATAAGAATGGTTAGATGGATGTGCGGAGCATCTCTGAATTTGAGGCCTGGAGGTGACAGAGTTGTGAATTAAGGGATAGAATGCATTAGTGTGGCAGTGAGGAGAGCAAACGGAGATGGTTTGGTCATGTGGAGAGGATGGAGGATAATTATTGGGTGAAGGGTGTTTGGAGTTTGGAGGTTGGGGGTGTAGCTGCCAGAGGGAAACCGAAGAAGACATGGAATGAGGTCAGACAGAGGGACCTCAGAGATATGAGTTTGAATAGAGAAGCAGCATGGAAAGCTGCTATTAGGTAAATAAGGCTGACAAATTAAAGCATGTAGTATGGAGCCTTCAAAAATGATGATGATGATGGTTGATGGGGAAAATATTTTTCACCATTTTTTTATTGAACCTGTCTTGTCTCCGGTTGCTGCAGGAACCTACATCACCTGGAGGCTGTCGGCGACCCCGCTTGGGAGTGTTTGGGGGCTCAACATGCGTACATCCTGCATCTCCTCATGGATTCTAGAGACACCCACCTCACTCGGGAAATGGCTGATCACGACCTGGGAACTGGGAAGGGTTCGACCCCACTCTCTGTCGGTGGGAGCTCGCGAAATTCGACTCCGGCCGCCAAGTACAACAAAATTATGATGTCCTCCGTCGGCGAGTGGCAGGTGGGACGCGAGTGGCTTCCTGTTTAACGTTAAGGGTAGGCACTCAGCCTATGAATTGTAGTCTGTGTTTAGTTTTATGGTAGCTTATCCTACCTATTCAAGAGTTTGCTCCTACTGTGTGTTTTTTCGCTCACAAGGGTATGTCATGTATAGCATAAGCAACCTTGTTCAGCTGACATTTGAGGATTGTGTCCCCTCCCGGCTCCAACAGTCACAGTTTGCCTTTCTTACCCCGATGCCAGCAGTAGAATCTGTGGTGATATGTTTTCCACATTGTCACGTTCTTTACAGATCTCTCCTGACAAACCTCTTTGAAATTGTGCATTTCTTTAGTCTACTGAGACACTAGTTCTCTTTCCCTACTGGTACAGCTGAAAGAGTACTATTGCTGAGTTTTGCAACATTTAGTTATTGATTTGGAGATCTCTGATACCAGTAGACATACCCCCGTAAGGGGCGCGGCGATTTGCCATCCTGGCCGCCGTGCTGACGGGATCCAGCGCTCCGTCCGGCCCCAGCTTAGCCTCTCTTCCTTCCTTCAGATAGCCCGATTTCTCCCCTACCTCGTCGCTTTTCATACAACCTCTCCCACAACTTTCTCTGGTCAGCCTCTAATTTCACAGGGTAGAATGCTGACCTTCTTCTCAAGCCAACCACCCCGGATCGGGGCTGAGGGGGGAGGGGACATTGTTCCCTAACCCCTCAGCTCCGGTTCGGGTTGGGGTTTTTTTAACAACCTGCTTCATCCCCACCCACATCTTCCTCACATCCCTTTTCCTCTCCTCTTCACAACCTATATTTTTTACGCCGTGTCCAAGGTGGAGCCGCCATGCCGAAGGACTGCCAGGCCACCAGGCGGGAGGGGTGGTCCCGAATGGCGGCGCCTGGCTCTGCCGGGCTTGTAAGCACCTCTCGCAGTGCGGGCAACTGCGAGAGGTGATGAGCTATTGCGTCCCGTATAAAAAGAGGGTCACCATGCCCATGTATGAAAAAAAACAAAAACCCCAACCCCCAACTTCCCCAAAAACATCTACGGAGCCGCCCTCGGGCAGCTCCACCGAGAAAATGGAGGTCCCCCCCCTTGTGCTTGCGCAAGGGACCCTCCATAATTCTTTAACCGGAGAGGAGGCTTACTCCTCTCCTACGCCTACGGGTGTAGGGGACTCCCCCTCACCCCCTTCTCTGGAGGTGCTTTCGGGCACCTCCCTATCTCCAGCGGCAGTCCCTCCTTTGCTTTCTAAGGGGACTGCCAAGAAAGCCAGCAGGCAGCCCATTGCCGACCGCCCCTCGTGCAAGCGGCTCGGTAGGGCAAACCCCCTTAGGGGGGAGAGGGAAGCCAGGCCCCTTCGGTCGCTTCCCTCAAAAGACCTGCTGGCAAGAATTTTGAACCTTGCTGGGGTCAAGGCCTGTGCCTCCCCACACCACCTGACTAGTGACATTACTGCCAAGGGGACCTGCGATGTCCTGGGAGGGGATGGCCAACTGGAGGCCCCTCCTGTGATAGACATGGTCCTTGAGGAGACCCAGCCTCAGACGGTAGGGCCTTCCATGGGGGGGAATCCGGGCTCGGCGCCAAGCACCGAACCCGAATCCGCCCCTATGCAAGGTCCCCCTCAAATGGCCGAGGACTCCGAGGCAGTAAAAGGAAGGGAGGGATCTCCTCCGACAGGTGCCCCTACGACTACCAGGACCTTCTCCATTTCGGAGAGGGACCTGGCTGAGGCCCGCCCATCTGGCATGGGAGCTTCTGCCGGCGGAGGTGAGAAGCGGGTTCATTCCCCGCCCTCCTCTCCTAAAAAGAAAAAGACTCAAAAGACGAAGAAGACTCGGGGCTCCTCTCCATCCGCGGGGGCTGCGGGGACGGATGGGTCTGCTACCACTTTGGTAGGCGACCAAGCCAAGATCGGCACATCCGGCCCCTCTACCCCCTCGTGTGCGGAGCCCCTGACTAGGACTAAGACCAAGAATGCACAGGGCGGAGCCTCGATGACATCGGGGCCCCTCATTCAGAGGTTACCTGGCGTTTTCGAGCCCGCTGGCTAAAAACGCTTCCTCGTTATTCGCTCCACTGATGGCACCATGTTGTCCAAGGGCAACATGATCCATCAGAGGAGAGGATTAGCTAGTGCAATTGGTAGAGAGCCGAAGGTAACCCGTTTCTCGGACGGGAGCCTTCTGGCGAATGCGGCGAATCCCGCCGAGGCGGCCAAGATAAGTGCTCTTCGGACACTTCATGGCACCCCGGTGAGTGTGACGCCGCACTCTACCATGAACTTTGTGAAAGGAGTAGTTTATGCGAGGGAACTCGTTGACTACTCCATTGAGGACATCACCCTAGAGCTGGCCGACCATGGGGCGGTCAAGGTCGAACGTGTGATGAGAAAACAGGGAGGGGCCTCGAGACCCACCCCTACACTCTTCGTCACGTTCGACTGTGACAAGCTCCCTGAGTCGGTGCGTGCCGGTTGGTACCGCTACCGCGTGAAGGCATTCGTGCCACTGCCGCGGCGGTGCTATTACTGCCACCGCTTCGGCCATACGAATCGATCATGTAGACGTGCAAAATCGGGGTCACCCGAAGTCTGTGTAAATTGCTCCAAGGTCGCACACGATAAGTCCAAATCGTGTGTGGCCAAGTGTGTCAATTGCGGAGAGCCGCACCCTGCTTCTTCGAAGCAATGTGGTGCATATCTCCTTGAGAAAGAAATCCTGGCCGTTCAGGCCCAGGATCGACTCTCATTCCGCGAGGCAAAGGACTTGGTCCTGGCGCGCCCGGCTCTGCCTGGGACGTCATATGCCTCAATAGTTAGAAAGGCACCCTCTGCTCCTGGCCCATCCAGGCCAACGAGCACGGTTGTTTCCGCGCCCATTCGGAGCCCTTCTGTGGGCTCTACCCAACCTGGGCGCTCCCCTGGTAAAGCTGGCGGCAAAAAGGGTTCATACCCTGCCCCGGCTAAAACCAGGGCTCCCCCCTCTTCCCCCAGCGTGACCGTTTCGCGTAAAGCGAAACGGCCACGCGCCTCCACCCAGTCGTTAGACTCACAGGAGGCAACACCCCTGAAGATGGTCGCTAGGCCATCTTCCGGGGTTCCTAAAGCTGTTCCCCGAAAGGAGGACAGCAACAAAGGAGCTTCGGCCCCTTTGCCCACGCCCCGAGGTGGAGCGAGTGGCTCGGAGACGGTGGTTCCTCGAAAAGAGGGCCCCCCGCCTCCGAAGCCGCAACGCCCGCCTAAAGTCTCGAGGCGGAGGGAGGAAAAGACTCGCATGGCGAGCCCAACCTCCCCCAATAAGTCCTCGAAGGCGACAGCGCCTTCAGCGCTTTGTCCGGCCAACAGCGCCCGGGGTTCTGCCCCCGGGAAGCGTACGGCCATTCCCGTGAGGGTCTTCAATTCTAGGAGGGCCTCCGCGTCTCCTCCGAGCTAGGCCTGGAGGGCATATTCCTTCAATGGAATTGCCGTGGACTCCGGGCCAACTGGGAGGAGCTGCGGAGGCTCGCCTCATCCCGTTCCCCGTTAGCTATTTTTTTGCAGGAGACCATGCTAGGCGCGTGCCCCCTGCCTGCCCTCCCGGGGTATAAGGGTCTTGCGACCCCACCACCGCGGGACGGCCGGGCTGGGGGATGCGCGGTTTACACCCGGCATGATGTCTCCGTTCTTCCTTTCTCTTTAGATACCTCCTTTCAGGCAGTGGCTGTGCAGCTGCACCTGGATAGGAGGTATACTATCATTTCTGCGTACATTCCACCGTCAGCTGACTTCGACGCGGGGGACTTCCGCCGCGTCGTGGCACGGTTGCCGAGGCCCTATCTCTTGCTTGGAGATCTGAACGGCAGGCATCCTCTCTGGGGAGATTACACCATAAATCCCAGGGGACAAGTCCTTGCCGATCTGATCGAAGAGCTTGAGATGGGTGTCCTAAACGTGGATGAGTTTACGCATCACTGTCCGAGAACCGCTTCATTTTCTTGCCTTGACCTATCTTTGTGCTCCTCGGATGCACAGCCTGATTTTGATTGGGGGGTGGTCGATGACCTCCATGGTAGTGATCACTTTCCCATTCAAATATCATTTTCAGGGCAACTGCCGCCTGAGAGACCACCTCGGTGGTGCTTGGCGCGGGCGCGGTGTCCTGCATTTCAGGAAATGACTGAATTCTCTATCTCAGTCAAGGAGTTTAGGTCGGTAGATGAGGCCGTTGAGTTCTTCTCCGGCAACCTCATCGCCGTGGGCCTGACTACTATTCCTAGGACGTCTGGCCGTTTTGCACGCCGACCACTCCCATGGTGGTCGGCCGAGTGTGAGACGGCCCTCAAACAGAAGCGTTATGCCTACATGCGCTATAAGCGCCGCCCGAACGATTTCACCGTCGCTGAATTTCGTCGGGCTAGGGCTAGGTTCCGGTATATTTCGAAGCACGCCCGCCGCTCTTCTTGGCGGGCATACGTGTCTTCACTTAACGGGAAGACCCCTTTAGCTGAGGTGTGGAAGCGAGTCAAAAGGATTCGGGGCAAGTTCTCGCAGGACCCCCCTCCCGTTCTCCAGGAGAATGGGACCGCAATCTCGGACCCCGCGTCCGTGGCGGAATCCTTAGCG
This sequence comes from Ceratothoa steindachneri, assembly GCA_963969495.1. Classification (NCBI taxonomy): domain Eukaryota; kingdom Metazoa; phylum Arthropoda; class Malacostraca; order Isopoda; family Cymothoidae; genus Ceratothoa; species Ceratothoa steindachneri. Next base: position 119,968,359 of record OZ018318.1, on the reverse strand, counting down.
ACCGCTTTTTCCGCATTCTCTAGCCGTGATGCTGCTCCGCCAGCATTCAATGCACGTCGTGATGTCGCGGAAGGCCGCCGGCTGGACTTTACCTCCAGAGGCGGAGAACCCTTCAACGACAAGTTTACTGTGAGTGAGTTGCGTTCCGCTCTCGCTTCGTGCGCGGACACCGCCCATGGTCCGGACGATGTCCCGTACGCCATGCTTCGACACTTGGGTGAGCGAGGCATGGCCTTTCTGTTAGATTTGTTCAACAGGATCTGGGTGGAAGGTCTCCTCCCAGACTCCTGGCGAATCGCTACTGTGCTCGCCTTTCGCAAGCCGGGGAGAGATCACTCTACTCCGACCGGTTTCCGCCCAATCTCTCTAACCTCTTGCGTGTGCAAGTTGATGGAGAAATTGGTAAATTTTAGATTAGCCTATTTCCTGGACAGCGGAGGCCATCTGTCTTCTGCACAGTGCGGCTTCCGTAAGTTCCACTCCACGTCGGATGCTCTGCTCCGACTGGAAAATGCCGTCTGCGAGGCTTTCCTTCGTAGACAGCACTACGCCACGGTGTTTTTTGATCTGGAGAAAGCCTATGATACCGCATGGCGATACGGTATCATGGAGACTCTCCACACGATGGGGGCGAGGGGACGCCTCCCAATGTTTATATCTGAATTTTTGCGAGATCGTCGATTCCGCGTACGGGTGGGGGGAGCTCTCTCCGGCCCAAAGGAGCAGGAAGAGGGTGTCCCGCAGGGAAGTGTCCTCAGTGTCACACTCTTTGCCCTGAGCATCAACGGCATCACCTCGGTGCTGCCGGAAGATGTTCTCGCTACGCTCTACGTGGACGACCTTTCGATCTCTTTTGGCGCGGCCCAGATGCCAACTCTGGAGCGTCGACTCCAACAGGCATTGAACCGCGTCTCTCGCTATGCCGAAGCGCACAGGTTTCGCTTTTCTTTGGCCAAGACTAAGGTGGTGCACTTCTGCCGCCACCCACGGCTTCACCCCGACCCAGATCTGTTTCTTAATGGGGTGCGTCTGGATGTGGTTGAGTCGCACCGTTTCCTTGGTCTTGTATTCGACCGACGCCTCACCTGGGAGGCTCATATTCGCAGCCTTAGGGTCTCTTGTACCCGCGCCATGGACATTCTCCGTTCCGTGACGTTCAGCGCTTGGGGCGCTGATAGGGCTACCGCCTTACTTTTTTATCGATCCTTTGTTCGCTCGAAGCTCGACTACGGATGCGAGTTTTATGCATCCGCAGCCGAGCGTTTATTGCGGAAGGTGGATTCGATCCACCACACCGGCCTTCGCCTTGCGACCGGTGCCTTCCGCACTTCCCCCATTGAGAGCCTGTTGGTCGATGCTGGGGAGATGCCACTCGCTCTGCGCCGCGTGCAGTGCATCACTCGCCTGTACGCGCGAGCCCGGCGCCTCGCTCAGTCGCCAACAGCTCTCACTGCATCCGCAGCTGATCTCGATGGTGCCTATGCCGCCGAGAGACGCCAGTCATACCCTAAGCCCTTTGGGTTTAGGGCCAGGAAACTCCTTCGAGAGGTAGATATAGCTCTCGGGCCGGTGTCGCCCCTGGTTCTGCCCAGGACGCCACCCTGGAGGGTACCACATTTGGCTATTTGTCGCCACGCCTCTGCTCCCAAAGCTTGTACTGCGCCGGGAGTATTGCGTTCGACCTTTTTGGAGCACACATCGTGTCACGCTGGTACCGTGCCAGTGTATACGGATGGCTCCAAGTCCCAAGAGGGGGTCGGCTTCCACGCCGTATCCCCTCTGTTTGAAGTCAGCGGGGCTCTACCAGGCGCTGCGTCTGTCTTCACGGCCGAGCTGGTGTCAATACACCACTCGGTACGGGAGATTACGCGACGTGCCCGGTTCGGAGACCGGATTGTGATTTATAGCGACTCACAAAGCGCCCTGAGTGCTCTCGGGGCATTGGAATCTCCGCATCCCCTGGTTCGCGAAATCCGTGACGCCACGGTTTTGGCGAGCCGGGCAGATGTCGAGATTATCTTCTGCTGGGTTCCTGGACATGTAGGAATTGCGGGGAATGAGCGCGCCGATGAGGGCGCCAAAGAGTCCGCGAGGACTCTGCGACCGGACCAGCGTTTCGCTCTTCCTCACACTGACTACATGGCAGGAATACGGGCAGCTCTTCGGACTGCTTGGCAAAGAAGATGGGAGACGGTCGAGGGGAACTTAAAGTTGCGTGCCATTGCGCCGCGACTGTTCCCATGGACCTATCCCCCAATGCCGCGGCGGCTTCAGGTTGCTTTCTGTCGTCTTCGAATCGGACACACTCGTGTGACGCATCGTTACTTGGTGGAGCGCTCGCATGTGCCCTATTGCAACGACTGCGTCGTCCCCCAGACTGTTCGGCATATTCTTGTCGAATGTCCCAGTCTGGGTGATCTTCGCGCACGATACCTGTCTCGGTACCGGGATGGGCGGGGTCGCTACCGCCTGTCCCTTGTACTCGGGACGAGTGCGTGCACCATGACTGGTGGACTTTTTGACTTTTTGGGGGAGGCCGGCCTTCTCCCCTTTATTTAAGGTTCCTTTTTTTCTATTATTGTTTTGTTTTAGGTTGCACTCTCCTGCACCGGGGTGAGGGGGACCTCCCCCCGCTGCCGGAGATTGCTTCGATTGTTAAGTTTTTCTAATTTATATTGATTGTTAAGTTTTCATATTTTAACTTTAAAGTAGCCTAATTCTAGGCTGTCGTGTTTTTCGGCGACTTATGCCCAAGTGGGTAGTTGCCAGATGGGCTCTATAAAAAAAAAAAAAAAAAATACCAGTAGACATACAGTATCATGGGAACTATCCATTCCATGGAGGAGAGGGGCCGCCTCCCAATTTTTATGCCTGAGTTCTTATGAGATCGTTGAAAGCGCCCTCTATTGACCATTAGTGCAAGAGGTGTCTTGCTGTGAGGGAATGTAATCGGCATTGCTCTCTTTGCCTTAAGCATCAATGGTATCACTTTTGTCTGCCAGATGTTATGCCACGCTCTTTCCTGTATGGGAGTACCCTGTATAGCCTGTTACTGCCTTTAATTGCCCACTAGTAAATGACAGGCTTTCCAAAGTCTTTTCAGACTGAGGTCCCTCACTTTCACCTTGGTGTTGGGGCGGAAAAAGAACTAAAAGACAACACCATTCTGACAAGATGGAGGGGCTTCCCTCCTACTTTCTGAATGCGGTAAAGGGGCCTCCCCTTTACTATCTTTGAGTGTCGCCCCTGGGCAGATGGACTGATGGAGTTGCCCCTGTGTGGTGCTTTCTCAGGAGCCCCTCCAAATCTTCTAAAGGTGAGGGTGCTTTTTCCTCTCCATTTTGGACAAGTTCGGAGTTTTCCACTTTTGTAGAGTTCCCTCCAGATGATTCTCCACTTGCGGTGGGTTGTACTTTGCTTTCTCAGGGACCCTCCAAGAACAGAGAATGCGCCGCCTCAATCGCAGCCCTCTTGTTGGGGTCCGGTGGCACACCACAACCCTCTTAGAGGGGAAGGAGGCGGCATCATCCTCTGAGCCTTTTTGACGCACCTTGTAAACCTGAGGTTTGTCACATTAATGGGAGCCAGCATGCCCTCTCCTCTATCATCCCAATGCCTGTCGGCATGCCGGCGGCCCAAGGGATGGGCCATATGCCCCATTGGGCGGGATACCCGACTCTTTGGGAAGGGGGCAGGAGTTGTAGGGTCATCCTGAGATGATGTCTCCAGAAGTAACCCTGCACCTGATGGCAGGGTCTTTCTTCTAAGGGGGGGGGGGAACCGTGGCTCGGTGCGAGATAACAAACCTGAATCCGTCTCTCTGCAAGGCCCTCCTCAGGCGGCACGGACCCCTGGAGACTCACAAGGAGATGAGGGACCCCTTCCCCCTCTTGGTGCACTTTTTATGGCCAAGATCTCCATCTTGGCAAAAGTTCTGTCCTGAGGCTAGTCTGTCCCTCCTTGTGGCCCCTTCGAGGGATGGAGGGAAGTGGGTTCACTGCATGCTCTTCTCTCAAAAGAAAAGAAAACAGAAGAGGAAAAAATCAAATACGCCAAGGTATTATTCTTCCTCCACGGGGGCCCAGGGGAAGGATGGGTCTGCTAGCATTTTGGCAAGTGATTAGGCTAAGACCGGCGCTGAGGCCCAGACCGACACTAAAGTCACAAGTGCAGTGAATTATTTGGCACTTTTGAGCCCCCTGACTTGAAGCGCTTTTTAGTTATTTACTCCACTAATGGCAGCAAGTTGGCCAAAGGCCACATTCTCCATCAAATGAGAGATTTAGCTAGATTGACTGATAGAGAGCTGAAGGTGACCCATTTCTCGATTGGAAGCCGAAAGAGGCGGCCATTATTAGTGCTATTGGGGACACTAGATGGCTCACTGGTGAGTGTGATCCCGCATTGCCGCACTACCATGAATTTCGTGAAAGGAGTGTTTTATGTGAGGGTACTCGTAGTCTCCTTCTTAGAAGATATAACTGAACAGCTAGCTGACCAAGGAACAGTCAAGGTCGAGCGTGTGATGAGAAAACAGGTTGGGGCCTCGAAACCCACCTCTATACTCTTCATCATTGCGTGACAGTTGGCATCGCTACCATGTAAGGCAGGGATGGGCAATAATTTTAAGCAGTTGGCCACATGGAAGCTTATGTAAAGCTTTGCGGGCCACACTTAAAAGCAGATGCAAATTTTGATGCATATAAGTTAATTGCAATTACTTTTGTGCATTTGTTTGTATAGGCTACTTAGTCAGAGATATAGCTACACATTAATAAATAAGGGTAATTTGGGGAGGGGGAAAATTGCACCCCATTTTAAATTGTTTCCTGACTTTATCAGAGTGGAGACCTACAACTTAACGTGGGATCTGAAGCATGATTTAAAATTCTACATCATGTGATCAGAACCCAGGCATCTCCCCTCCAAGTACTAATCACTGTCAATGTAGCTTAAATTCCACAAACAAAAGAGAGCATATAGATAAAGGTAATGAAGATAAAGTATTTAGAAAGTATGGAATGAAATATATTTGAAACTTATTGAGAATCTAGCACTCACATAAAAATTTAATGAGATGAGATTTTGGCAGAATGTTCAATATTTTGTCGAAATCTGAAATGAAACTCAAGTTGCAGTTTGCCCACCTTTGGCGTAAGGCATTCATGATACTTCCGCAGAAATGTTAGCATTACCATCGCTTCGGTCATAGATAGTTATCAAACTTGCAAACATGCTAAGTCAGGTTTACTCAGTCTGTGTAAGTTGCTCCAAGGCTGTACAGGTCTTTATAGTGTGCCATTTGCGGAGAGCCACACCCTGCTTCCTCAAAGCAATGTGGCACGTATCTCCTGGAAAAGGAAATCCTGGGTATTCAGATTGCTGCTCCTTTCGCTAAGGTAAGGACTTGGTCCTGGTGTGCCCAGCATCACTTGTGACATCTCACACCTCAATATTAAAAAAAGGCACCCAGCTGATTCTCTGACAAATCAGGCAAGGGAGGGTGGAACCACACCCTCTTGGAGTTTGATGAAAATTGGTGTGCGAGTAAATTTTGGGCTGAAACCACAAGTCTGAAATCTATTTTTCAATATCTTAATTACAAGCAAAGTTATGGATATTGCAATTTAAGATATCCATTCAAAAGAGAATTTGTAGCTATTTAAAATTGACTAAGTCAATATTTTACATAGAAACAACCAGACAATGTCTTCACCACTCCCCCTTACAGGGAAAGCTTGCGCTTCGCTACTAAGATTAAAATCTAAAAAAGCAGCCATGGTTAAATTTTTATAAATTTTCTGAACTTTGCCAATTATAATAATTTTAAAAATAAACTCTTAAATTATTTCCTCCCTTTCAAAAAATAACTTTTAATCAATTTTCTGAACTTCACCAATTGTAATTCATTGTCTTTTAAAACATTATAAATCCTTGGATAATCATATTTATTTTTCTGAACTAAACTATTTTGTTTTTGCAAACTCTAAAGAAATTCTTAGAAATTACCTTGATAAAAATTTAAAATATACTTAAGTCATAACCAAACTAAGATGAAATTATTATTCAAATACTCCGAAAAAATCCTGTTCTTAAATTATAGTTAGTGATGATGATGATGATGATGATGATGATATTAAAGTTATGGCTATTTAAATTTGTAAATAGGGGGGCACATTACCTAGAAATGATATTTTTAAACACTATCCCTTTTCTTTCTTAAAAGCATAATTTCCTGTGTATATTTTAATTGGTCGGTTCAATAAACAAGGTTAAATATATAGAACTTCTTAGCACTTTGTAATAAATTTCCTATAGTCTATACTGTATTATACATATGGAATCGCTTTATGTTAGAAGGGAATTTTGCTGCTTCTTTTGGGTCAAATGAAGATGTGATTGTCACTCCTGCATTCAATCTTGGGGCACTCAACACACTTAAGATGTTCTTCATCACCAACATGTATCCTCAGTGGATGAAAAAGGGAATTTGTTTTGTGCAACTTCATGCACCAGACCTGGTGCCTGAAGTTAATTTTACAGTCTTGATGTTTATTTGAGATTTCTTCAATAAACCCTTTTTTCATAAAAAAGCATTACCCATCTAGTTTTTGATGATGCATCAGCCATTTGGTAGAATGACCGATGGCAAAAAAGAAATTGTACAGAAACATCTGTCAAATTTAAGAGAACTTTTTT